>APFE030660293.1:11037-33094 GCA_000404065.3 Pinus taeda | reverse complement strand
GGTGGAGTCATATTGTTTATGTCTGACATATGAATAGCTTATTATGCGATATGTTGTTCACAACTGTTTTGCCTAACTTCTTATGCAAAGTGGTTTATCTCGAATGATTTCTATTCTTATGATAGCTGAATGATCTTTATTACCAGTTATTGTTCGAAATCTCTTTAGATTGCATAATGGAAGATATACATCCTGGGTTAGCATAGATTTGATGTGTTGTTTCTCACTAGATTACAATAGCATAGAGTTAGTTTAAAGAATCTGAATTAGATTAGCTTTAAAGTACTCTTAGATCAACATTATTCAAACTCTACACACACACACATAACCAAGATCGGGAAACTGGTCCTGTTATCCACAGTCGGACCCGCTATACCAAACGAATAAGGAGCTGCCAACCAAGGTCCAGACCGGGTGGGTATCCCCCTTGTTGTCGACCCGATTTTTGGGGCTTCAACAGATTCTAACCATTGTACAAACTTTGGAGTCCACACTATTGGACCGTCAAGCTTCCACCTTCCTTGGCCATCTGCCAACTTAGCTATCCACTCGTATAATTCGATCAGGAATGTGCAGAAGAAAATTTTGTGTATTTCTATATACAAGTATCTATCCAACCACTACTCCTTTGACAGGCGCGGATTCCTGTTCTCCTATGTCACGAATTCGTGAATTTTTCTATTCAACCACTTCTTAATTTCCTTCTTGGTCAAATTCCAGTGATGCAACATCACGCATCTCCTTAAGCAGATCCCAGTCCTGACAACAAAACCATTTGTTGGCTTAGTGGGTCCTGAACCAGGTTCAGAGTTAATTGCGCTAAGAAAAACCCTACACTACTGGACCTTTCAGCATCAACCCGTGTAGCGTAGGCTGAAGTCTCACCCAAAGCAGTATGGGGGGATGCTGGAACCATGTTTCTGCATCCAAATATTAGTGTGATTTCTTTTATTTCCCTAGATTTTCCTTCACACAGATCTATAATCCCCTAGAGATCGGTACTGCACTCCCTTTAAATGGCCTCGATACCTTCGCGAAGGTCTACGATAAGTCTTTGTGGACCCTTAATAGACGAATCATCCACTTACGTGCACCATAAAATAACCCTAGATTTGAGCTCGCACATATCTACTTAAGTATTAATAAACATAACATAATGTATTATAATCTTCGCAAAAGTATTTAACATGCATTGCGTACAGTTATCAAGATGTATCCCGTAGAGTCACACATCAATAGATAAATATTTCATAAAGACATTATTAAATCACAAAATATATTGCAATCATAATTAAACAAAAGTAAATAGATAAACACATGAATTCTTCAACAATCTACTTTATTGATTTTCAATATGGGGTTACAGACTCAAAACTGCCCCGCGGACTCAGCTGTAGGGGTCCGCACACTCAGTTGCAGACACTAATCTAGGCCTCTACGCACTCAACTATAGATCCTTTCCCTCCTCTATGACTCACTTCTATGCGTTATCTTCTATCGACCCATTACATCCATAATCATCTGATCATGCCTTAAAATTTCTAAGACACACCTATTTATACAATATAATGGTCCGCGGACCATACGTGGATCTCAAAACCGACTCAACTTTACATAGACAAGGGGCTAAAACCCCTTTCACTCCTAATTACCTAGTGCTTTGCATCCACAAATCATGGAGACTTTACATATTTTACCAAAATTTACATCAAAACTTGGGGTTTTAACCCCAAAATTGACCTAGGGAACCCATCCCAACAATTTATCAATCTTCTCAGCAAGCACTTAGTGGTTTATCAACCATCTCAACAAGCACTCATAACCCAACTCCTACTTTGAGCCTCCCACTAATATTTCTTGCTTGGACACCATAGTTCAACAAATTCTATGAATCAATACTAGGAATCACATCCCATCAGTCTGAGCAAATTTTCCCAGGAATGTAGCTCCTTACTCTTGCATTCCACCCTTTCTTTTATCCAAAGTTTTTGCACTTTGTCTATCCATGCATTCTCTTATTTTTATTTCCATTCTTTCTGTTTCCTCTAGGATCTCCTTGAAGCCCCCATGGGAATGTTCACTTCCCCTCCCCTTCACTCCATGGAAGCAAGGAAGAACACAAGCATGACCTCTTCCCATCATGTCTTTTCCAACTATTTGGTGGTGGGTGTTTAGCTACACCAACCAATGCCACTCACAAATGTCCCTTAGATCGTGGATCCATTTGTCCCACTCTTAAAGCCATCTAAATATAAAATTATTTTATAATCACAATGATCATTTATCATTAAAAATTCAGGGGCTAATGCAAGGGGTGTTACATCAATGGAAAAAGGATGAAAGCATACTTAAGGGTGTGAAGGAAAAAATGGGGGTAATATCCAAAATTTTGATATAATTGTAAATTGGTGCAAACATTCAATAGTTAAGTTTTTTGTCATCAACTGATGGAGAAGCAATTTATCGTAGGTGGATGGATAGTCATATCGAGTTAATCAGGCCCCAACCACATCAAACCAAGTGGCAAAGGTAGAAAGCTCAGGAGGGGTCTCACACTAAAAAATAAGATGGTTGAGAAGGTCGAAGTCCGAAATAGTCGAGAATTCTAAAGGCTGAGAAGGTCAAGGAGGTAATCCACCAATCATTTCCCCTGGTCATAGAGGGCCAATAAAATCACACCCACAAACTAAGAACCCATAAAACTTTTTTCAAAGGCATTATGACTCATCGATATCCCAAAATCCCGAGATAATGTGGTATAACATGTAGTTTGGATGATGTGGATGCCAGTTGGTAGGATGGATGACATGGAAGCATGATAGCTAACATGTGGCACTCATTTTCGGCATTTTTGGGTGACTAATTATATAGGTGGAAGGTGACATGTGTAGTGTGTTAACATGGAAGATCACATGGCACGTGACGTGGTAGGGTTTATGCCCCTTTGGGTTGGCTTGTGTTTTTTTAATTTTTCAGTGTTAATGATTTTCCTATTTTTTCTTAAATCCTCATTAAACGACAAAATTATTTCGAGCCAATGAGAGGTGGAGAATTTTAGGCCAAGGAAAAGTGTAGTGAGTCCCATATCATACCCGAGCCATTGGAACTATGGAGTGCCAAAGTTAACATGCATCAAATTGATCCAATAAGTGAAGTCCCTACATAACGAGAAATTTTATGGTAGCAACAATTTATGTAAATAGATTTCGAGAAAATATGTCAAGTGAGAGAGTTGATGTATCAAGGTTTCAGTCTCAATGTTGTTTTCTACAAGGAGGCATCCCAATAACTGAGATCCCATATGGGCAGAGTTCTAGTTGCTCTAGGTTTCATGCAAAGCAGTGTTTGGTCAAAGTTCTAAGTGTATATTGGTTTTGCAACAACAGACAAGGATGTGGCCATTAAGAGAGGTCACGATTCCCACAAGTCAACATTTTCTTTGGGACTTTGGTCTTAGTACATAGGCACATCATAGTTTGAAAGTGAAAAGCATACCTAGTCTGCTGACACTGAGGTGTTAAAGTTGGGGTAAGCTAGGTTACAGTTTCACAAAAGGTCTTGATCTTGTCCCACAATCTCATACAATTAAGGAAAATTCCTTTAGGTAAGAAAATATAGTGAAAGAGTTCTAAAGGATGATTATAGATCTTGTGCCATTTATAAATATGAACATATAGTTAAATATGGTATTCTTGAATGTGAAATAAATTGGGGGTGTAGGACATGCATAGAAGTGCAAATAGATTTGATCCATGTAAGAAGAAGTGCACGGTCAATGAGGTATAAACACTTTTGAAGTGAGAGTGTGTGCAGAGGATTTGGAGTGCATTGCTTAGAAGAGTGCACATGCATAAATTGAGAAGTGAAACACAACATGAAAAGTGCTTGAGATGCATGAGATCTAAAAGTTAAATGAGCAGAGCAAAGAGTGTGTGAGGAAATTGGTAGTGATCATATTTGGGCTAGAAAAGAAGAAATGCAAAATAGAGATAGAGTTTGAAGCCATTGAAAATAAGTCTAGCTATTTAAATAATTTTAAAGGATTGTTGTATGGAGTCTTTGCAACAATAATTAAGTGCAAATCTGAATTGTTGAAACAATTTTAAAGAGCCAATAAAGAACTATTGTATAAAGTAGATTAAAGAGGGAGCAAAAGAGATTTTGTTAAAGATCAAATTGGATCTGAGATCAAGAATTCAATATAAGGAAGAATTAAAGAAGGTTCCTATGGATCCAGTATAAAAATGTGATGAAATAGAGATCTGAGAGGAAATGTTGATTGAATTATTAGATCAAGGGACATTAGGGTTTCCTATAAGTTGGTGCTTGCAAACTTAGGGGGATTAATCTCTCTCGCAAGTTGGTGCCTGCAAACTAGTGGGGATTGGTGTCTCCAACAAGTTGTTTCCTGCAAATAAAGGGGTATTGGTGTATCTTATAGGTTGGTGCCTACAAATATTGATGTATTTGAAGTTGGTACTTGCAAATACATCTAATCAAAGATTTTTTCTAGTTTTCTCCCTTATGGGTTTCCATGTATAACATGTGTTCATTATTTGTGTTCGTGATTGATGAATGGTTGTGTTTAACAATTATTTAAATTGCTAAAAAGTGCATTATGTTGATTCACCCCCATCTTAGTATAATATTGATTCAAAAAATTTGTATCAGAGTGAGTTCCTTTATCAACATTATAACCATTAGAAGGTAGATCCAACTAGAAACATGGTTTTCCAGGATGGTGGCCTCACTAATAAAACTCCCATGTTCAATGGAATTAACTATGTTTTTTTGGAAAGTGAGAATGAAGATGTATCTAATGTTCATTAGTGTATATGTCTAGCATGTATTGTTGAATGTCTATACGTGGCCAACTCTCTTGATCAATAAAGATTATAAGCTAGACTTCTCCTATAATGCCAAAGCCATGAATGCAATACTAAGTGGTCTCTCAAAAATTGAGTTTGTTAAAGTAATGCATTGAAAATCAACAAAGGAGATATGGAAAAAAATACAGAATATAAATTAAGGTGATGAAAAGGTCAAGAAAGATAAATTGTTATGAAACCAGCTCAAGAAAAGATAGAAAAGATAGATCAACGCCTTAGAATTCATCCTCTTCGAGGGGGCAACCTCCTTTACATTACATAAATGAACAATTCTTCAATGATTCTGTTAGCCTCCTGCTCATAGCAGGTATTCATCTTTCATGATTGACAGTTTTACATGCCAAATATGTCATACTTTGCAAGCTGTAATGTTCCATATTTGCTATGTGATCCATTTCATGTTTTCAAGTGTTATATTTATCCAGATCATAGTTTTGAGGCACTTTGTCGTTTTGATCAGATCAAGCAAGACATCTCTAACTCCCCCTTCTTCTTATTTCCCAAATCTCTTACTAACATTCCCCTTGAGGACCTTTGGATCTGCCCAACCAGTCCTGTTTTCACTCCATCCTTGTTGTCATGCGGAAAGAGTTATTTTTTGCGGACAGACCTAACCTCCCTAGGAGTCTAAGACTCTCTAGTGACAAACAAGACAAACAAGAGCAATCCTTCTCTAAACATACATTATTCTATGAGAAACCAAGTGTTGTTCGATCCTACCTCAAATCCAACGCTTGTTGTAGCAGTCCAGCCTTGCTGATCCAGATGAGCTCCTCCTTCACTTTAAGACCTGCATACACTAACAAGACAAACGATTACATAACACCTGAATATTTCATAAAACAAAGCATATTCATCATCTAGACCAAGGAGTACATGAAATAATTCATTAACAACAAATCATTGAGAAGAATGGACTTATTTGTATTAAGGAAACAAAAAAGGAACCATTACAACCTGAGCCTTGGTGTTGTGCAAGCTCCTCCCAGGGTCCAACAAGAGATTTCCTCTACTTTGACAAGCTCACCCACTCCCAATATGGCAACAAGGAAGGATAGTGATCTCTCCTCACAAGTCAACAATGGAAGTCCTAATTCCAGCAGCATTTACCCTTTAGAATGTTCAGCTTTCAACCTCCCCTCCTTTGGCCCAATGCCTGTATTTATAGTATTTTAGAGGAGGTTATTCAGTTCCAACATCAATGGGATACTCCCTCTTTTGGATGGGGTAGCTCCTCTCTTGATGGGATAAGCTCCTCTATCATAGGGGTGCATGAACCATCTGGAGGCGCTCAATACACGTCAAAAAATCTTCTAGAAGGCTCTAGAAGTGACCACAAGTAACTTTTTAAAGATGAAACTCGCGCCTTTTGACCTTTACAGGGGTACGCACCCAACCTTTAGCTTACAGAGCGTACAAGTACACAGGTACAGTGTATTTGGAGTGCGTACACACAGGCAAGGTAGAGAGAACCTGCGTACCCAGAGATAAACATGTTTTCAAGTGAATTTCTCTCTTTTTAAAGTTTTGACATGAAGAGCAGAGGTATGGGGCTGGACAAAGAGGACAATATGGCTATTGATGGGTCCATATAAAATGCAGATAGTCAAGGTGACAAAATTCAGTGTAACAGTGCACCATCCCCACATCTGGGTTAAGGGCTCACGTTTCGGTCTGCATCCTAAGGCTAGGGTCCGATCCATCATTAGCTTGTAACTACGGCAACTGCGCTCATCGTGGCCTACCAACCTAAAAAAAATACAAGACAATTGTTGGGGTGTCTGTGTATATTTATGCAGAAAATAACAATTTTCCGTCGTGTGTTTCCCTCCTATATAATAGATCACACACCATAAAGCGGGTGTTGCACTTGGCCCTTCCTCCGCCTTCGGTCTCAACGACATTGGCCCTCCTCCTACCAAGTAGTTTGCGAACACTGGACAGTGATCCTTGTCATGGCCCTGGCCTTTGCATTTTATGCACCATACCTCCTCCCATGCCTCTAGCCATGGTGCCCTATCCTAATTCAAGCTTTGCATTTCCAAACATAGATTCTGTAGTTGTGCGTGGATTTGTTGAACTCCCAACCCAGGGTCCTGTATTGGGGTCTCATGTAATCTCATGACCATCTCCAAAGATTCAGCCTAGGTCGAAAGTTTCTGCTGTGACAACGCCATCCTCAAGTTTGGTGTCAGAGATGCTACAAACCATGTGCGATGCTATCCATTCGTTAGCGTCATATTGGCCTCGCAGATCGTACTCTTCAGCCTTTGCTCCAGATCCCAGGGGGTCTCAACCAGAAGCATTGCGATCTCTTTAAACCCGATGATTGACTGCGTATCTGATTTCGGCCTGCTAAATTCTCTATTCAACGCATTCTGGATCTCTGCTACCCCTGTGTTTGGGTGGTTTTTAGAGTTCTTGATGTACCATGTTAATGCACGATCCTGTAGCACGCTCACTAATGTAGCCTTCTTAATGTTGTTGTCCGTGACACCTTGTACTTCCCATACTGCTTTTACCACAAACCAGAATTGGTCTGGATCCTCATTCCATACTCCTATGAATACTGGTAGTTTGATCGCGCTCGCCATACTGAACCGTGGAGGTGGTGGAGTTGGAGTGGGTGGAGATGGCGGTGAAGGAGGTGAAGTGGGTGGCAGTGTGAGTGGAGGTGGTAACTGCGGAATTCGTTGCCTTATCAAACTAACTGCGCATCTTGGATAAACCTTCGTGAGCTTGTCCTTGCTCTCCCATGAGGGTGAAAGTAAGGGACTATTTTCTAATTCTTCACTACTCCCACTTCTATAGGTCTTTCTGCTCTGTGTAGCCCCAAAAATTAATTTATTTGCATAACCCATTTTTCACATAACAACATCTTAATCTAGGTGTTCAAAGATTTAATATACTTACCTCACAATCCCTTGAGAAAACGTCGCTTTGCCTCACTGTAACTAATGGTCATGTCCACCGAGAACTCAGTGATAAATACTCCTATTATTCAGTCGAGCTAGTGGTCCACAACTCATGTTATCTTATCCTCTAAGGCTTCTAGTCTACGCACTAATTCCGGCATCCACACTATTGGTTTGTTGAGCCTACCCCTTCCTTGGCTATTTTCTAGCCTCATGATCCACTCATATAGCTCCAACGGAAAATATGCAAATAAAATCTTGTGGATTTCCATGTACAAGTAGTGATCCAACCACTGTTCCTTAGATATTCACGATTTCTATTTTACTATGCCATGAACTTGTGAATCCTCTTATCCAACCACTCTTCAAGTTCTTTCTTTGTATCATTCCAGTGGCACAACATCAAACATCCCTTATGTAGATCGTGGTACCGACAATAGAACCATTTGTTGGCTTAGTGGGGCCTGACCTAGGTTCAAAAGTGATTTAGCCAAGAAAATCTCGGTACCACTGATCCTTTCGGCAACAGTCCACGAAGCATGGACTGAGGTCTCACCCGAAGCAGTATGGGAGGGTGCTAGAACCAGGTTTCCACACCATGGGGATGTCTAATATGAGGCGATTGGTATGTTGTCTAACCTCCACACTTACTACGTTACGTGCACCTGTTGGTACCCCGCGCCCTGTGATACTATCTTCACACAATTCTAGCAGCAGCGCGACCCGTGTTATTTACCCAAGTCTTCCTTAATTAGTCTCCATTATCTGATTACTTAGATTAAATTCACATATAAGCATTCATACAAGTATTCATCAAGTGCGTGCAGTAAATAAATAGAGTGAAAGTAATGTATAACTTCAAAATAAGGATTCAAGAACAGATGCACAAAATAAACTTCTCTTTATTAACTTTCAATTCCAAGTACAGACCCGACTCCACCCTACGCACTTAGCTACAAGGGTTCGCACATTCAGCTGTAGACTCTACTAGGCCTCTGTGCACTCAGCTGCAGAGCCTCTACCTACTACTATGACTCAGTACACTTCAGATTCCACTCTATGCTCTAACCATGCCTTCACTAGTCTATATATTCTCTACTAAGCTATCTTTACACTTAGAGCCTCGCTCTATTTATACAATCCCATGGTTTGTGGACCATGGATAGGCCGAAACAATTTTACAGTAAATTACAATATTTTAGGGTGGACAACCTATGACTCAATTGTACACTTCGCGCTCTGCACCCATACTTC
Organism: Pinus taeda; assembly: GCA_000404065.3. Lineage (NCBI taxonomy): Eukaryota > Viridiplantae > Streptophyta > Pinopsida > Pinales > Pinaceae > Pinus > Pinus taeda. The sequence goes on along the minus strand of APFE030660293.1, from coordinate 24,036 downwards.
GTGGAGTTCTACACCACCTTTGACCAAAACTTGGGCTTTGAGCCCCAAAACCTGCTGCGGGGGATCCCATGCCCAACAGGGACAAAGCGTCGTAAGAAATTGCCCTTACCCTGCAAGATTTGTAACTATTTTAATGTTTTTGGAGGAGATAATTCCTTAATGGCTTGGAATTTGAGAGGGTCAACTCTATTACCTTTTTGGGAAACTATGAAATCCAGTAGTTTTCCAGTGTTGACACAAAATACACACTTGATAAGGTTCAAGCACATGTTATATTTTCAACATCTCTAAAAAACCAAGTGGAGATACTCCAAATGGTTAACACGCTTTTTGGAATGTACTGTCAGGTCATCCAGATATGCGAGGATGAGATGAGATAGATTATGGAAGATGTAGTTCATGGCCACTAGAAAGTGGCGCCAACATATTTAATACTAAAAGGCATAACTTGGTATGAAAATGTACCCCAAGGGGTTACCAATGCGGTTTTGTACTAATCGCTATGGAGAATTTGGATTTGTTTGTACCCATAGAACCCATCCTTGAAGGATAGGGCCTCATGATTGGTGTAAGAATCGATGATTTGGTCGATAAATGGCTTCGAGTAATTGAATTTGGAACACAGTTTGTTCAAATCCCTAAATTCAATACAAATGCTGATGGTGCCTTGTTTTTTCATGATGGGTACAGGTTAGAAACCCAAGACGTGTAAGCGATAGGATAGATGAACCCATCCTTTTGGAGTTTATTGATTTCCTATTTGATTGCTTCTTCCTTAAAAGGATGTAACTAGTATTGTTTCTGCCAAACAGGATGGGCGTCAAGCCATGTGTAAATATGATGTCTAATGATGGTGGAACTGATGCCTGACATCTCAGAGTAATCTCACATGCGAGATATCCCTGTATTCTTGGAACAACGATGTGTATGCATTTATTTCTTCTGTAGAGCATGCTTCCCCTAGGGAGATATCTTCGATTTTTCCAGGTTTTCTTGATATATTCACATTGAACCAATTGACCTTTATTGGTGGGAGGAAATATTTGGATTCAATGGTGCAGATATCATGATTTTGTGCGGTAATGGGAACAAATGTTTCTTTGGGTATAAGAAATGAATGATGGTGCATGGAATCCTAAGGATATTATGTTTTCATCATGGCTTCTAGAATATATTCATCTGAGTGAAAAATATTATCTAGTGTTGTCTTGGGTTGCACCAGGTCTTGAAATTTGGATTCAGACATGGTTGTGCTGGTTGACAAGCAAGAATATTATTCATTGGTTGATGTCGTAGAACCAAGCGAGGTTGAAAATTTTCATACGATATGGTTATGCATCGTTGGGGATGTTACCACTGGTGAGGTGGATTTTGTGGTCTTGACACCAAAAAATGATGAGCATACAATACAAATCATGGTTCTTGCAAATGAGTAAATGAATCCTACATGATGTTGTGTGTCATCAACATTGGGTGGTGATAGAATTTCGGTTATGGTGAGCTGATTCCGCGTGGGAGGAATTTCTTGCATTATTGTTAATGTACAAGGGGAAAAAGTAACTTCCTCACTAGGAATTTGACGTTGAGTCCTAAGTTCCTGAAATGTGTGTAACATAGGACATGTCTCAGTGCTATGTGAGGTATTGGTACAGATACCGCACATTGGACTAGAACTAACCAAATAGATAGTATGGGATGTGGTACTACTCATAGTATGGGATGTTGACAGCTGGTTGACGTCGTCAGATAGAATATACTGAGGTGGTATCCATCCCTCGACCTTAGCATTGGCATGACATGGCTTCCTAGTGTGGATTGGCCTTAGTGCTGCTCTTGCTGCATGAAAATTTGGAAGGTACAGACAATTCCTTGTATGGTGGAATTGAGAGCAGATGCGACTTTAGCAACATGTGATTTTCTCTTGGAGAGATGGATGTGTTGAATTTGGACCACTAAGCGGAAGATGTCATTAAAATTACTTAGTTCACAACATTCATTCACCAAATGGTTGGGTTTATCAAATAGGGCACATGTGAGGGTGATTTTCTTTTCCAGGTGGCTTTAGATTGTTTTTTTTCTTGATCTAGCTTGATGGTAGTGAGGAGAGATGGAATTATGGGGGCCTTTCTTTATTGTTGGTTGTTGTTTCTCCTCAAACACACATAGAACGAACCTAGATGCTTCATTCCCTAATGGTGGTGAATTATTTGGTGGTTCTATATCTGATCCGATTAAATCAGAATTCTCAATGATAAATTTTTGCATGAATCCTAACAAAGAACAAAATCAAGAAAGGTGGGAACAATGTTGCACATGATGATTTCATGCACAAATCTAGGAAGTGTTACATCTATTCCTAGGTCTGGTTCTTTGAGTGATGTGGGGAACCATATATAATCAGTTAAATTCCCTTAATTTGAGGCATTGGTTAATCAAATGATTTGGTATGTCGCATAAAGCATAAGTGGGCGATGGTAGGGTGGTTTCTGGTTCAGGTTGCCTTTGATCATGGCAGGAGGTTAATGGACCAAACAAATTATATGAGCAAGAAGCTTCTTTCCTTATGATATAAAAAATGTTTTTAGATCCATCCTTTGTTGAGAGTAATGGGGTATTAGATTGAGTTACTGCACCTAACACATCCCGATATCAAGGGATTTCAAGGTAATGATAAGTGTAATTCTCGTACTCTACGTAGATAGCAAATGCATGGTTGGTATGCAAGACCTTAAGACACATAGATGTGCTATTTTCTCTAGCAAGAGGAGGGTTCACTGACATTTTTGGGGCATGTAGGAGAGCTTTGAGATCTTTTAACTGGGGGTACCTATTGGTGGGATTCCCTAATATTTCACACAACACGCAAGGTTGAGGAAAACTAGAGGAGGGAGTGTGTGAAGCTACCACCGTTTTACCCTTTTCTTATCCCTTGTACTTGCACCGGTTGGTGTCAGTATAGGCACTTCTTGTGGTGTAGGCGCTACTTTAGTAGGCACTATTTGTGGGTCATGTTATCTTGAGGAGGAATAGGACTAACACCTGTTGAAGTGATTTTTGTACTTGCTAACATGGCCTAAGGGGCCAAATACCATATTGATATCACGAGAGCCATATCGGGTAATGAGAGTGTTGCAATGACTTGATGGAAGACAAAACAAGGTGGGGGGTATAAGAATGGAATATGAGTGATGGAATTTGGTAAGAAAGTCACATCGTTAACAACATTGTTGTTAGTGTGTGAAATTGGTTCCTAAGCTGGGGGGTGTTTGACGAACTCATCATGCATACTGGTGCTCTAGTGGTTGGGGATATTTCCTTTATAACTAGAGGGTCTCCTGGGAAGGTCCCTAGGAGAGTTGATGGCTTAAACTGGCTAGGGTTGAGCTTAGTGCAAGTACTGAGAAATTCGTGAGAGGATGAGACTAAGGGTAACACACCATTATGTGCAAGTGATGTTGTCTTCTCATAGTATGTGGTTGGTTGATTGTAATGTTTTTATATCATGGGGGACATAATTATCCTAAACACCAATGAGGTGACTCCTAACATCTCATACATGTAACTTTTGCCTAACATGATATATTAATCCAATTGGGAATCTAGTACTTCAATATTTATTAGCACAGTTTTACTATCCAACTTAACTAGCACACTAGGGTATAAGCCAACGGGAGCAGAAGGGCATCTGTCATATGCTCTAGGTGTGATGTTAGAAGTCTTGAGTTTGGGGGATTGTAGTTTTTTCCAAATAAATTTGAACATGATACATGTGGAGGCCCCTTCGTCGATAATGCAATGATGAATGTTAATGTTTTGGAATGAGACTAGAATTTGGAAAGTAACGATTGATGGTAGCCATGTGGTAGCTTTATCCAAGTTGAATACCATTAAGTGAGAATTGGCTGGGTTGATTGCGCCTAAGGAAGAAATTAATGCTTTCTGTTGGTTGGGAATGTTTGCAGGACCTATATTGCTGACATAGTTGATGGTGATTGCATTAATTCAACAACTATGTTTTAGCTATGAGCAACTTTTAGTTATGTCCTACGCATCATAAAGGTCCTTTGACCATTTTAGGCATAAGTTCTATAGAAGGTCGAGGAATGGTAAATGAACCTATATATATTGTTGTGGTTGAGGTGGACAAATTGGGCTCTGGGGGAGCTTTATAACTTTTGTTTCACGTTTTTAGGAGGATATATTCTCCTGCCATGAAAATTTCATGATTAGAATTGTTATGGGGATTCCCTTCAGATGGATGAGAGTGGGATGATTGTTGCTAAGTGTTAACCACTCCCTGATGGGGGGAAGGGTCTTGCATTATTGTAGTTTGTTGACTTCCTTCCCCCTTATTATCTTGTATCCTTTTAACTTAGAGAGTTGAGGAAAATTATGGGTATAATGACTGTATTCCCCACAGATAGCACATAAATTATTAATCCATAGACCTATGTTCTTCCTTTGCTTTTGTGGGTTATTGTTTCTATATCCCTGGTTTTGATTACGGTCAGGGTTACCCCTTCCTAGTTCCCGGGGGGGTTGTTGGTGGTTGCTGGGCCCTTGTTTGAGTTCTCCCTTTGGTTTGGTTCTTGGTTTTTTCTTTAGCAACATTGGGCGGTCTAGCTGGATTCAACTGATCGTCCAATTATTATTGTGGACAGATAGAAGGTTGCACTAGATTAACCCTTGCATTATTTTGTGTTGGTGGGTTATTCTATTTTTTGTGCAAGGAAAGGAGAATAGTGGTTTCCTTGTCCCTAATTGGTATATGGATTTTGGGAAGAGGACATTACGTCTGTATTCCTAGAGGAGTACTTGTTTCTATGTGGGGGAGGGTACTAGCCTCCCTGAGGGGGATGATATTGGTTAACCCTACTTATCGTATTTTTCATCGGTGTGGGTTGACGAGGGTAGTAACCTACATGTTGCAATGGTGGTGCATTTTACGTAGCATCAAATTATTTGCCATCGAACAAGTATCCAGGGTACTAGTAGTTATTGTTGAGTTGGTTTTAGGTTATGTACCCAATCAATCCATCAACAACATTGGATGCATATGGTGTCTCTTTATAAGTTTGAAAGTGCGAGGTGTATGGAAGCCCATGATAAATGTATCTAGAGTAGGTGTAGATAAGCTCCAACTATTGAAATTTACTAATGGCTTCTTCCTCATTATGCAAGGATGAATGTGCCACACCTTTAGAGATTTCTGATATGAGGGATCTAAAAAACAAGTCCAAGAGGGCTTTATCTTCAATTTGAGCTTTACTCAAGCTACGACATTTCCACCATTCATGTATATGATCCAATATGTGGGTAGCAGTGTTTGTTTGAAGTGGGTGAGGAGTTCCAGGCCCGAACCATGGCAAAACAAGAGCTGGAAGAAGGTGAGGAAAGTTGTAACTAGTGAGCTAAAGTTTCCATGTGATGCAAAAGGCTAGTCAATGTACCATTTCACTGCAGGCCCAACAAGGGTGTATTGAAATATTCATAATCTAATAGTATCATCGATGATAATATTAGATGAACACCACAGGTGAAAATTCATGACATGGTTTCCTGGGTCTTCGCCCTATTTCCCTTCGAACTTTGGAATGTCCAAAGGGATCTTGGTGGGAATAGTTGGCCAATTTTGGCTAGGGGTGATTGGGTCATTGGTTAGCTTACTTAACTCTTGTAGGTTTAAATAAGATAAGAATGGGACCTGTGAGTTATCTGCCATTGTGAAATGATTTTGGATAGATGTGTGCAAAGGGGTACTATATGGGGAAGTTTTAGGAGAACTACCTTGATGGGTGTCTCACGGAATATCCAAAGGAGTGGTGTGTGGGCTCCCCAATGGGGTAGCACGTGGGGACCCTTATGGGGGTAAAGGGTGTACTTTGATGGGGATGGGTCCTAAGACAATATGCACCAATAAAGGAAGATCCAATAATGTTTGTTTTGTAACGCCCTCTACACCTAAATGGCGGGAGTCTTGGCACAACTCTCGGTAATGGGGGGAGGTTTAAAAATGTCTAGATTGACGAGGAGTTGTGGGGTCCACTATGGTTTCGATTAGAGTGTGCTACTTTATGTATGGTGTAGGAAGGAGATAAATATAAATGCATTAACATCACAAACATAAAAATAAGCGCAAATATAAATGATTACTTCCTTTTACAATTAAGCTATGTGATTAATATAACAAAAATTGGTTTTTGATTCATGCATATGATAAAAAATATTATGCAGACCTAATCATCCTTATGAATCTCAAAGTAACTAGGCCTTGTGAAGATATATTCTGATGGGTACTAGGGAGATGTCCTAAAGGAACTGGTGATGCCTTCCAGGAGCCAAAGAATCAACCAAGGTAATGTATATGATGCTCAAGTGTGGCCTTCACCGTCACCTATAGGGAAATGATGCCCTAGATTTTTGCCACTAAAGTACCTTCATCCCACGTGAGCATTGGAGTCTTTATATTCTTGGTAGTTAGTTACCAGTACCAAGCACTAGATGGGTCAGGTAGCCCCAAAGAGTACTGCAAGCACTGGACCTAAGATGAACCCTCTCTTGAATCAAGTTTCTTCCATCCTCAAGTATTATTTTCCATGGATGATTAAAGGATTTTAAGCTCCCTAAAAAATAAAAAACTATGTTTCAAATGTGTAACATGACCATGGAGGCTTATGGGATGCCTACCCCCAATGGTCCTAACCTAAAATATACATTTTTTGGTGGCCCCTGTGGGGAAACTTAGTTGGTTCAAGTTATGGTTGTTTTTAAGAAGTATTAATTCACTTATGGTGTGATTTTGTAAGCAAAAATAAACTAAGTACATAAAACTCCAAAAACTCGATGCCTTCTAGTACAAATCTTATGGAAGTTTAGTGTGTGATGAAAGAGAACATAAAAAGTACGGTAAGATGCAAATATGCGATGATCCTTTACAATATCCTTCTAGTTACACTAAGTGTTGATTTCTCCTTGCATTGAAAAAGAAATATTGTGTGGATCATGGGCCACATGCTTTTTTCCTATTAAAATATGTGAATTTCAACAAGGGAGATGGAAATTCAAATGCTTTAAGAAAGTGTTGATGTGCAAACCCGGGTTCATCTAAAAGATGCAAGGGAAGCATAGATTACTTACATTATATAATAACAGTTGCGCCTAGGCCCATAAAATGAAAAACATGATTGCTTTGATTAGTAGTAAGATTTGTGGATGATGGGCCACTTACTTCTTTACTAGTTAATCTGTGTGATTTGGAAAATAATTTAGCAAAATAATTTGAAAAAACATATGTGGAATTAGGCCACTTACTTCTCTCCCTAATTAAGCTATGTGTGTATTGCAAATACAAATAAAAAATACTCTAATTTCTCCACTAATTGAGGTTAGTAAAACAACCAGACATATTAAAAACAAATACAAAATGCAAAGGTGAAGTCAATTCACTAAAGGCTACCAATCACACGAGAAAAGAGAAAATACAATGCTCTTTTTTGCTTTCTAGTGACCACGTGGGTTTAGCCACACACAAACACATGCGCACGTCTATCAAAGAAAAAGTTGCACAGACAAGCAAATAAAATGAAAATTCAATTATGTGGGCTTAGAACAGGTCCCTGAGGTCTTGCAAAAATTCCAAAGAGGTGTTGAGTTCCTTGTAGAATGGGTATGCAGAGATACGGTCATGCAAAAACAATCTTTAGATTAATGAAAAGACAACATTATGGTTGTCATTTGTGTGGTAGTGTTTTTGTGGCATTGGTGTACCAAAAGACACCTCCTTAATAGTTGATTGTTCCCTACAAAGGATCACATGAAAAATTGGTGTTGTTAATGGAAAAAATTAGATAATTACAAAATTTTAAATAGTGGAACCAATGCATACATAAACATAAACTAAAACAAAGTTGTAAATACACAAACAATGCTCAATAGAGCAAACAAGTCAGTAAAATAATGGAAAACGATCCCTTTATTGACCGTTGGTAGTAGAGGTTGAAAAAAATAGATGAATCTTAGACACTTCAAGAGAATTTTTTGAGCTATGGTGCTCAAAAATCCTTAGCAAGGGGGTTCTTTTCCTCAATATCTTCGCAAGTTTCTCTTGTCTCTCAAAGAAGCATGAAGACTCTCCAATGGTGTATTCCTCTTTTCTCACTGAGATGATGGATTTGTTAGAAGCAATATGGCCAACATGCTAGTGCTCTTCCCTTCTTTGGCTTCAAAAATGGAATGGCGGTTTTCTCTTATAGCAATTTGGCGAGCATAACAATGTCTCATGTTTTGGTTCTCCCAAGGCCTATTTATATAGAATTTTTTGAATCCTTCTTCCCTCCCTTGGTTCATTCATGATAATGACACATAAGTAGGACACGATGATTCCATTGAGGGCTGAATATATTCAGGGCGACTCAAATTAAGTTGTCTTGGACTAATATCTTGTAAGGGAACCAACTCCAAGTGTGTGAAGTGGTCCTGCATCGATGAGTCATCCATTTATTCAACAACACAACTTTTGAAGGATATTCCATGTGCGCATGGCTATCAAAGAAATAGCCGCGACGACCTCAATTTTTTATCCTTACAAACTTTGGACCTTAGGAGATTTTTTATTTTATTTTTAAATTCATGATGTATTTAGCTGGGAAATCTTCACTTGTGCATTTTGCTGGATGTCTTTTATCTTCTTCTAGAGTGTGCAAACATGTGTACAATTTTCTGGCGTTGAAAAGCCTCCACAACGAAGCACATGGATTATGTGACATTTGTGGATGATTTCTCATGGGAGTGTTGGATTTTCTTCATGCAAAAGAAAGGCCCGAAATTCTCCAAATTTTTTTAATTTAAAGAGCTTGTTGAGAAAGAGATTGGTAGGAAAGTGAAGGATATCAGGAGTGATAACAGTGAATAATGTGTTGAATGAGTTTAAGAAATTCTATTCAAAATAAGGCATTCAACGGGAGCTGAAAATACCTTATAACTCATAATAGAATGGGGTGGATGAGAGGAATAATAGAAGTATTGTGGGAGCTACATGGGAGATGCTTCATGACCAAATCCTACCACTTCACTTGTCGATGGAAGAACACAACACAATTGTTTATTTGCATAACAAGAATTCTCACATAATTCTTGGCATAAGTACACCAGAGGAAGCTTTTTCAGGGAAGAAACCAGATGCGTCACACTTTAGGATATTTGGATCATTAGTTTACCGTCATGTTTCCAAGGATTCAAGGAAAAATCTAGAGCCTACAATTGAATTGGGAATATTTGTGGGGTACATAGAAACACCTCACAACTATCGTGTGTACTTTCCATCTCTTAGGATAACAACGGTCAAAAGAGATGTAAATTTTGATGAGGAGAAGGAAATGAGGTGTTATGTTGAGAGGGTGCCTCAGTTGCATCTTGATAAAGAGATTTTGGATCAAAAGGAAGAACTGCAGGAAGTTATGGAGTAGCCACAAGCAAAGGAACATGGAGTGGAGACAACTACTCAAGCAGAGACATCTAGAAAATTAAGGAAGGGAACCAGGGAAGCTGGAAGATTATTCAATATTAGAAAATGATGAAATTAGTAACTAGGTGACTAAAAAAGCTAGTCACCACAATTATTTCAAGTTAATTACTACTAAATCTGAGCAATTTTAAGTGATCAAACTAGAAATGATTAAATTAAATGACTAATTTAGTTTAGAGATAAAATATATGACTGGATAATAAGTGACCAAACTAAAAGAGACTAACTGAAATGATTAATTTAGTCTAGGAATAAAATATATGACTAAATAATAAGCGACAAAATTAATAATGATTAATGTAAATAACTACTATAGTCCAAGAATAAAAATATGACCAAATAATAAGTACAACAAGTATATGAATTAGCCATTTATGTTAGTAATTTTTAAAGGTGTCACTCTGGAAATGGAAAATTGCAATTTTGATACTGAAGCGTTTCATTTCACTACAGGGGTCTTTGAGTCTATATGTAGTGTTACAAGTTAGAGATAATGGGGTCTCTTAATCCATCTGCAATTTTAAAATTATGAATACCCTTTTGTCTCTAAACTAATTTTAACATTGCAGATGGATTTATATATTCTCAAAATCAGTTTGACCTTCTTTCGCCATTGGGGGAAGACACTCCTTCACCAGTTCGTCCAATGAGGGCAAGGCCAATGGCACTTGAGATGAAGGACAAATAAAAAAACAAATTAGAGAAAGTTGTAACTTCTGAAAACCATAAGAAATTCATACACATTACATGCATTTCTCCGATCTCTAGGATGAAAGGGAAACAAAACTGAGAGCTAGATAACCCTAAGAAGAGTTTTGCAATCCCTTAGAAATTGCCTTGAGCCTTGGGTTGCCAAAACTAGAGGACCCTAACATTGCACAATTGGAGTAGGGGTTAGGGCCTATAAATGGCTAGATGACTTCCCTATCAAATTATTAATTTTCCTTTCTAAAGACTTGGTAGGCCCAAAAACCAAGGCATGGTCATGACCTTCTTATCTAACTTCCGAATGTGAATGGATAAAATCCTTGTGACTAGCCCAAATTTGTTAAAAATCCCCTCTTCCAATTCATAATCCAGCAACTCCTCCTCCTTTATGTGAGTCTAATTGTAGGAAACTAACAACTCATTTTAAAAACATATTTGATGAGTAGGTGTGTGTCTTCAAAGGGTTTATCACGATGACGATCTCTGTACTTAATAGAATATACATCATGTGAATAAAAATCACATGGTTATCATTTAATCCTATTTTCCATTTTGACAAGGATATAAGATCCTAACATTTCCATAGCCCATTCACTCTTTGTCAAAACTACACCTCGCTCTAGTCAGAAACTCCACACCCCTTTCTTCGCCTACAATTTTTCCATTGACCTATAGGGTTTCTCCATAATTATTTAATTCCTCTCCCATGGTAGAGATGTTTTGATGTACTCTTTTACATTTTGAATATGTCAAGAGGATCTAGATTGGTTTATATATATATATATTATATATATATATATATATATATATATATTTAAATAAGATCTAGATCCTCTTAACTCTGGATCTACCAAGCATCGAGATAGAGGAATCAAATATTTATTAAGGTGCAAACTCTCTTTTAGAGTGAAAAGATATTTGATCCTCTAGGTCCAAAGTTAAAATGGATCTAGACTAGTTTATATACAAAAAAATAAAAAATAAAAATTGAGGAAACAAAATAACTTGCAAACTCAACTACCTTTCTTTTCGAAAAACATGAATAAATTTCATATATATATATATATATATTCAAATAAATTTTTTTTTTCATTATGGTAAACGTTTTGGGGATTCTCATTTGGAATTTCATTTTCATGGGTATGGCCATGGAGGATTGGAAAGCAAACCAGGATGATAACAAATAGAGGGAGCCTTAACACTCTCTCCCCTAGAGGAATAGTGCATTGGATAGTTCAAATTAGGAAAATATGATGAAGCAATGATAATTTACTAAATAGCTTTGAAATTTTCAATAACTTACAGGGATTTTTTTGGGGGCGAGGGTTTTGCTACTTTTGAAGACTCGGTGCTTTCTACACATTGTCTTTTATTTGTCTTTCTCATTTAGAAAATATAACCTGTAAATCGATGTCAGTCAGTTTTGACTACACTCTCACTACAAGAACGGAAAGAACAAGCATTCGCCCCATCAACGAAGTTTCAACTCTCTTAGATTTGGTGTCCAAGAGGCTAAGAAATTGTTATATCTAGAACATAGTTTTGTGTTGGTTGTAGTGGTATTTTAATGTTTTGATGTGCATAACATAAATTGAAATGCCATTTATAATTCAACCAAGAGAAATATTGTGGTTTTTTTGTTTGATAGAATACATTATTTTTCTTCTAATAAGAGTTTCCATTTGGGATTTTAGCAACACTTCTACTTTATTGGAATAGAGGAGTTGGGTACATAAATTCAGGTTCATGATCACCAAAAGCACTAAAAAATAAGGGGTTTGGATTGGCATTGAAGTTGGGTATTTGGTTTGGGATATTTATTGTTGACAGAGGCTAGAGAGTAAGGAGTTTTGAGGTGGGTTTGAAATTGAACTTTTGCTTTAACCCTAGAACTGCTAAAATGGTGAGAACAAGGGGCCTAAAGTGGTGTTGAGAATGTTGTAGAACAAAAAAAATGTAAACTTTGAAACGGGAACTATAAACTCAAAACGGGAACTCTGGCCCAAAAACCCCAAAAAAACATCAAAAACAGTGCTAAAAATGAAAAGTGTGTATACTATAACGATGTTTTTTTTTTTAGGTGCCAATTTTGAACGTGTTTTAAAAATGGCGGTGACTACGAAATTTACTACGAAATTTTCGTGCAAAATATAGCTTCAAAACAAAAGTGATGCTACTGGAATAACGTTTTTTTTTTAGGGTCAATTTTCAAACTTTTTAAAAAATGCTAATAAAACCAATTTTTTTATGTCTCAAACAAAGTTAATTTTTAAGGAAAAAACACATCAATGTTTCTGGTAGAATATCATTTTTCTTTCCTAAGTATAAATTTAACATGTTTTCAACCACACCATGATAGATACAAAAGAAATTGAAATTTTTTCAACTATAAAATTAAAAAACCATGACATTATGAACAAAGTATATCACTCAATGAAATCAAATTTTTTTGGATATGCACTACTCATCGACCTTGCATTAATGGAAATAAAAGACCCGGGTGTCACACCTCAATAAATTCCTATAACACCACTTATTATTACTTAATTTGGTGAAATGAGAATTTAATCATTCATTTGTATTACCAAGGATTTGTTTTTTTATTGCATGATGTGGTTTCAATTTATTCGCTAGGAGGGGTCACATTAAGACATAAATTAGACATAGATTACACAAGGGTAACATCTTACCACATAAATACAAAATAACCATGACAAAGTGAAGATAAAGATGTCTAGATAGTCACTTATCAAGATCAATAAAGATGG
>APFE030660287.1:89130-139425 GCA_000404065.3 Pinus taeda | reverse complement strand
GGTTAAATACTTCTGAATGCAGGTAAGAAGAAGAGCATAATGTTCCTTGAGATAGAACCGAGGCACTGCTTTTGTGTAATCCTCATTTACATATGCCTCTTTTAAGAATTCTTTACAGGGATTCCTATCAAATTTAAAATTCTTGAACCATTCTTCCTGTCCTCTTGGTATCTCGGTTACATTAGCTATGGCTTCTGGAGAAACCGATATCTCTAACATGGCAACCTTTGAATTCAAACCAGTAAAATTAAGTGCAAACTCTTTTGTTACCTGTGCATGCCCTCCTTGCATCTTTTTACAAAATCTCCAGCACCCGGCATCTTTAAACGCCTTCTTCATGCCTTCATCTCTCAAGGTTATGTCTAGGCCTTCAGGTTCATTCCTTTGGCATTTACCGGACCTGTGCTCCTTTCTCTCCATCTTCACTTTGAAATCTTCACGGCCAAATTCTTACTTGGAAATCTTCACAGCCAAATTTTAACAATTCCGGTCGAGATGGTTTATTTCCCTTTTTAACACAGCCTCGCTTGAACAGCTTCGCTTGAACAACCTCACTTGAAATTCAAATTTGGAACATGAATGGTTACTCATGCCACCCTCACGACCATTATTAAGGACTATGCACGGTAAAATCTCTTGGGAATGAGATTTCCGTGCATATCAGAAATCTATTGGTGGAGGAGCGGCAAGTGAACGTTCAAACATGATTTCAAGAGGTCCTTAGACTGACATGAGTGGACATACATGTTGACTCACCTATGGACTTGACATTTCAGGAAAGATTCGCTGCGGAATGCACGAATCCATGATTTCGCAGCACTGTTAGTTATATTTTTTAATGATGCGCTGCGAAATGGCTTAATCATTACTGCGCTGCGAAACTGCTAGACTATGATTGCGCTGCGAAATGGGCCAATAAAACTGCGCTGCGGAATCACTAAAGGACAAGGTGACTTGGCATAAACAAGACATGATTTATGGAATAATGATGAGTGGAGAAAAGCCAATAGGAGCAGAGTCTAGTTTTAAGCTTAAAAACCTTTAAAACTCCGATTCCTAAGTGAGACAAATAAAAAATGGAAACAGCTTAAACATAAACCTTTGTCATCAGACTAGGGCATGTAACTGTATGCATTAAACCTTTAGTTCTAAGTGATAAAAACTCCAACAATAAAATGCTCTTTCCTCAATTACAAACTATCAGCACTTCCTTACAATTCACAATATTCCAGCCTCTAGATCTCTTAGATGAGGAATCCATTTATATATGTGTGCAAGGGTGTGAGTCATCCAAGGGGTTTGATTAGTGTCATTCCACTGGTTACAGTTGATTCATAAGAGAAGGGATTGGACATTTTCTTAGATCCCTTACTAATTCTTGGGTGAATTCAGAGAGGCAAGTTGCACAGGAGAAGTTTCTAGAATATTCCATGAGCAACCACCTAGGAAATTGTCTCGGACATTTGTCCATCCTCGCCCATCGCACCCTATAGAAGGCATAAATAGTATGCATCGCACCTGGTAGTGTCCCACTCCATATGCATTGCACTTTGCTAGTGGAGCAGTCAGTATGGTTCAATTTAGGCAATTTCTGGATGGTTTCTCAGATGGAACTTTTGGGGAATGATGTATTCAGATGACTATGTTCCTTTAGGGTATGAAACAAATCTTTTAGGGGTTGATGAGCCCTAATACATCGACATATAATTTTGGGGTTGATGTGCCCAAATATGTCTATAACAGCTACCCCCTAAAGCATGAAGTCGTAAATATTGATGTCGGGTGAAATGCTTTATCATGAGGATCTGAAGTTTCGAACTGGAAGGTGACCTGCATAAGTCACAATACAATATATCATCATAATAAATTTTTCATGATCTAGCTGAGAGAAGCATTCCCATGCTCAACTTTATAAATTCATTTCATTTACATAGATCAGATAGCCATCTGCAGATACAGACTAGTGATTCTTCAGATATAGAGTCATCATCCATGGTTAGGATGACCATCTGTGTAGAGCCTTTATATATTTGATGTCTTTATGTCCCTGAAATATATCATAGCCCGGATGGATGAAACTAAATCCGGGGTCTTCAAACTCGTTCAATCTTCGCTCGATGTACAAGCAAATCCATGTGAAGAGATGTTCTGAAGTTGAACATGGAAATAAATCGCCTGATTACCAGCCAATGATGTAAGCTATTAACAGACGTGAGAGGAATCACCAATAATGATAATGCCCTCAAGGTACTACAGTAAAATTCACATGGTGTGAATATATGATCTGATGTCAAACACTACGCAAAATCTTTCGGTCGAAGACCATTGATGTCAACCTATCACCGGAAGTGAAAAACTTTCCATTGATGTATGTAAGCTTCAAAGAACTGAAAGGGGTGTTTCTAAGTAAACTTCTTGGATAATGAGCTGATGTCGACAAGAAATGACTCGTCATAGGAGGGCCTTGATTTATCCCACATCTACGACACGAAACGAAGCAAATGATTTCTGGAGGTGAAAATGAACTAACAACACAAGGTTCGGGAATGGTGGTCATGAAAAAATGAAGGTTGGAGGTATTGCAGTGTATGAGACATTAACTATATTGTGGTTTCTCAACTGAATGACTTCTCTTGAACATGTCGGCGACATTGAGATGAAATGGTAGTGTTAACCCCAAAAGATGGATGGTATGAAAGACCAATGGTAAGATTACTGGTGAATGGAATAACCCAACCCAACTCAATAATGGTGATGAAGTGAAAGTGTCATATTCAAGAGCGACTTGCTACCATAAATTCTTCAAGTTTTTTTCCCTTTTTCCCCAGTCATTGTTGACCAGTACCTCTTTATTTTTGTCAAGCTTGAGGAGGATAACATATGCTTTTTCTATAACCTGTCACTATTTAATGTTTTAACGAGTCTAGCAATAATGAAACTCGGTCTCATCTAGATGGACAAGTTTGTCGCTATTGTTTTAACGAGTTTAACGACAAGGATAACTCGGTCCTTTTCATGTTTAGAGAGTTTGAAAAGGGACGAAAAGAAAACTCCATCAATTTTTTTCGTAAAATAATCCCTCAGGTCCAAAAAAGGATAAAATAATACAGGAAGGATGACATTTCCAATACTTTAACGAGCTAGAAAAGAGAAGCGCTCGACAATCTTTTCATATTTAACGAGTCTGAAAAGGGTTTAAAGAGGACTATATTTTGAGGAATGAGTGGTGTTTAGGGTAGCAACTGGTTTCGGTGATTTTGGAACTTCTCAGAACATGTTGATTTTTGTGAAGAGGCTAGCTAATAAGACCACTCATTGCAACCATTCCTCAAAAAGGGTAAAAAAACCAAGTGAAAGCGTATGATCGGCCGAAGAGATGGTGGTGATGAGATGAAGATAACCAAGGCTCAAAAGGCTGACAAAATGGCAATCACAGGGGTTTAAAAATTGAAAATGGGTTCATTTTTAGACAAGCTTGAACCATGGGGAACTATGCTTGGATTCGGTTTCATGTTTACACAAGCTTGAAACGAACAAACCATGCTTGGCTTCAGTTTCAATTTTACACAAGCTCAAAATGAAGAAACTATGATTGATGGTCAAAGATGTTCAAATCACTGTTTAACACATCAGATTCTTTCATCGGTCATTCAATCTGCTCAAAACTCCATTAAATTGATTAAAAATACATATATATGGACGAAAAATAAACTAAAACTAACATTTTACTTGAAGTACGTGCATAGTAAACATAAAAAGTAGTTTTACCTTTCACTTTCACCATTTCATTTTAAATTTGGGATTTTGTAGCTCTGGAGCGATTTCCCCATCAAATTTCACCAGTCGATTTTGGGAGATCCTGAAGACCATTCTCCCCATTGTCAGGACCAGGTAGGAGCTATCCTTGAGCTCTTCATTTTCATTCCATCTTTTCTTGATTCTAAGCAAGTTTTTCCACTTTTTTGGGCCCCTGGGGTTTAAAGATTTCATTCCCCAATCATCGCTCCTAGCTTGTATCGAAGGGTGCAATACATACTGAGATGCCAATAGACTAGTCAGTATGCATCTCACCTTGCTCAAAGGAAGGGTGCGATGGGTGCAAAAAGGTAACTTTATACAGTGTTTTTTCATCAAATTTTTACCTGTTTTTTCTCAAAATTGGATCTTAACTCATCTATTGTTTGCATTTCAGATATTTTTTGGATCAAGATGGTTATCACATGGCATGAACGAGAACATGAAGAGGAGGAGATGATTACTTTTCATGACCAGGGCACAGTGGATGCATTAAGAAACTGTGGTTTACTGAAGTTCTTCTCCATATCTAGCATGAGACAACAGATCAGTTTGTAGCAGTGTTTTCTCAATGCTTGGGATCCTATTGACCAGGTATTCCAGATCAGAGGTAAATCTATTCCTTTCATGGTCGAGGATATTTATTTTCTGACGGAATTGTAGAGGTGTGGTGCCCCTCTTTCACTATCAGGATTTGCTCGTGGGGGTGAATCTATGAAAGATTACATTCGTCAGTTCTGCAGGGATGGATCACAACCCAGTAAAGATGGTAAGATTAATATTCGGGATTTTATTGATCAAACTTTGAGGACCATTTTATTTACCTTTTCTAGATTGCCTGGCAGTGTGGCCTTACATTTAGCGAACATATCTTACATGTAGTATGCCATGGAATGCCTGGAACTGAAGGTGTTCAATTGGTGTGAGGCGATACTTCCTATCATAAAAGAACAACTGTCCAAAGTAAAGAATGGAAGAACCAAAAACTTTGGTTATGGATCCATATTTTCTGCTTTTTCTTTGGAAATAATTCCACTGATGCAACCTCAAAACATTTCACTGGGATTGCCTGCACCGAGGGAACCATGGATGAAGGGATGGGTGGACCTTATGGCTAGACATGTCAGCCAGTCACAAATATCCTTCTCAGATGCCTTTTTTGATTGGTTCAACCGCCAGGAGATGGTGTTTGCGGAGTATCCATATGTCGAGATGGATTCTCGAGGCGATCCAAACTTGGCATTACCAGCTAATGAGCAGTGGAGTGCTATAGGTAAAATGATTCGACCATGTCTCTGTTTTTCAGTTTTATAATGTTTTTGTGTTTTTGATGTTACCAAGACTAATAAAACTCATATGTGTGTGCAGATATTAGACCAATGCGGCCAGTGGCATGCCCACGGGTAGCAACTAATGCTCTAGGAGGAGAGGATGTAGGGAGGGTTGTCCTTCGAGATCTGGACATATCGAAGACCCTAGCAGTGCTGCAAGATCAGATCGAGGGCCTCACTCTCGGAATTCAAGATGTCAGGACCGATGAGTTACCTTTGAGGTTACAGCGCCATACAATTGGTGTACTGAGTCATTGGACTAGGCTCCTGCGCATGATAGCACAGGGGGTGACATGTTATCACCAGCATCACTAGTCTAGGATGTTTTTCTGCATTCATTTTGAGTTTCTTGGTCAGATGACCAATTTTGTCTTGTACACAATACATTTTGTGAGAACTATAAACAGCTATCTACTTTTGATTTTTGGAGTTTTATTTTGGCTAAGTGATGAAATCCTAATGCAAATGTTGATGTGAAATGCTTTCTTTACAAAGTTGCAAATGTCTATTTAACACGTAGTTTGCTAATGAATTAGTCAATGTGTTTAAGTTTTTGGAAATGTGTTGATATTGAATGGAATCAAAATTTCTTTACAAAATCCTAACTCTTAGGAACATGCGATAAATATCTGGGTTCCGAACGGAATAAACGCCAGTGAGTTGTATAATGACGAGTTGTGAATCTAGCCTGACAATGAGTCGGTGTATGCCATGTGAAATGGCATCAAAGAGAAGTTCAATCAACGTGCTATACTCAGTGATGTTGTTTGTTGATCGACAAATACATATCCCCTTGAAACTCACTAACTCGCCGCTTGGATCGAAGATAGCGCAGGCCGTAGAAGATAGGTTCTGCATACTACGACTAGCTCCGTCGGCATACCCAACAAATGGTTCCAAAAAGTCTGACATCTGCAACAAATGTAAAGTGGATTGCCTAACAAAAATGATAACTCTAAAAGAAAACACTCAAAATTCAATAAAAGTATATGTACAATGAGTTTACTACACTTAATAAAGCATAGTAACGTTTAAGATACAACTCGTTTCAGGGTTGCGACAGTGGAATCCCATCATAATCGACTAGCTCGTAGGTTCCTTTTGTTAATACTCCTTTAACAATGTAAGGGCCCATCCATAATGGTTCAAATTTACCTGCTCCTAATTTGTCAGAATCCTGATCGTAAATCAAGACTAGGTCACCTTCTTAAAAGACACGAGATATTGCGCCTTGATGCTTTTCTTATGTGCTTCGTTAGCCAACACGACATCACGACAGGTTTCATCCAGATGGATTAATTCCAAGAAACGAGCCTCTTCTTCAGAAGTTTCGGGAAGCAGATCGATTGCAAGCTTAAGGGATAAGATTTCGCACTGAATTGGTAAGACTTCTTCTAGACCATACACCAACTGAAAGGGCGTAAATCCGGTCACATTTCTCACTGAATTCCTATATGCCCACAAAGATGAGTATAGGATTAAATGCCAATTTCGTTTATGGACTCCAATCATTCTCTGCAGCTTAATGACTATGTTGATTGCCTCAACTTCTCTGTTAGCCTGCGAATAATATGGAGTAGAACTATCATGGGACAGTCCTAATTTGGCAATTAATTCGATCATCATGTGATTGTGAAAATGAGACCCATGATCTGTGACTATAGCCTGTGGTACACAAAATCTAGAAACTATAAGATTGAAAAAGAAAAGAGCAGTCGTTTCGCCACTATTGTTCAATGTAGGCATCGCCTCGGCCCATTTTGTAAAATAGTCGACAACGACTATAATATACCCATGCACCCCAGCCGAGGTGGGGTTACATGTCATAAAGTCAATGCCCCATTTAGCGAATGGGCCAACAGCAATGACTGGATGTAGTGGTGAAGGTGGTAGTTTGGTTTTGCGATCCAAAATCTAACAAGCATGGCAACTTCTGACTGCAATTATGCAATCTTTAAATATGGTGGGCCAGAAGTAACCAGCGTGTAAGATCTTTTGCGCAGTAGCGTAACTAGATAGATGCCCCCCACAAGCACCTGAATCACAATCATTCAAAAAAAATTCAGCCTCCTCATGCGTGAGGCACCTTTATAAAACCGTATCAACACCACGACAGTAAAGTGTATCACCAACAATCAGATAGTCTTTTGCTTGGTATCGAGTACATCGATGTTTAGAGTGAGAGGTGTTAGGCCTAAAAGTTTTGGTTTAGAGATAGACCAGTATATCCCTGTACCACGAATCGCTTGACAATATCAGAAACAAATTCTCATCCACGATTGATGCTTGGGATGTTAAATCATTGGATGACGAGGGAAGGTCACAAAGTAAATCTGCAAAGAGAAGAGACTTCTTTGATTTGGATTTGGTGAATTCCATATCAAACTCCTGCAAAATGGTTATCCATTTGGAATATTTTCCCCCCAGCAATTAACGTGACAAAATGTATGTCATAGGGTTGCAATCTAACACAATGGTAGTTTTGTGAAAGAGTACATAGTGTCGAAATCTCTGTATTGATTGAACGGCTGCTAAAGCCAACTTTTCAACATAAGAGTACTTTCTTTCTATATCATTAAGATTACGACTTAAATAATATATAGGATGTTCAATTCCATTATCTTCTTGCACTAAAACCATAGCGATGGTTGTATCTACAGCGGCGAGATACATGTTGAAGTCTTTTTTATAGTTAGGAGCATACATTAATGATGCTTTTATCAGGGAATCTTTTAAAGCATCAAAGGAAGCTTGCGCAACCTGATCCCAATGGAAGGGTACCCCTTTCTTCAAAAGATGTGTATAACCTTTAGCCAGTTCAGCATAATGTGGAATGAACCTCCTTAGAAAGTTAGCTTTCCCTTAGAGACTCTGAATCTAGAGAAAATTTTAAGGTGGAGGCATGTCAAGGATTACCTGAACCTTAAATGGGCCGAGTTGAATTTCATCCTTAGAAACTACAAAACCAAGTAGTCGACCAGAACCAACACAAAAACACATTTGTGCGGATTGAGTCGTATCTTGTATTGTCGGTAACGTAAAAATATGGCTCTCAAATGCTGTGAATGATCAGTCTGTTTTCGCGAATGAGCAGGAAAATCGTCGAGATATGGTTTAACGATGTGTTTGATGTCATGGAAGGTGTAATTCATTGCCCTCTGAAATGTTGCCCCTGCGTTCTTCAAATCGAAAGGTAATTTACGATATACGAACGTGCCCCACGGACATATAAATGCAGTTTTTGACTGGTCCTGTGGGTGGATATGATTTGATTGTATCTGGAAAATCCATCCATGAATGAAAATATTTCTCATCCGGCACCTTCATTGATTTTCTGGTCGATAAAGGGTGTAGGATAGTTGTCCTTTGGACATGTTTGGTTTACATCCCTATAATCGACACACACTCTAATCATTCTTTGTTTTTTCATCACGAGAACAATATTCGATACCTAATCAGTGAGAGGAATAGGGTAAATGAAGCCAGCACGCAAACGTTTTTCAACCTCTACTTTAATGGCAGTGGCTTTCTTCGAATGAACAGGTCGAAGCCTTTTTCGTACTAGTTTGACATCTAGATACATCTTGATTTCATGTTCAACAATTCTCGAGTCAATGCCTGGCATTTCTTCATATGACCATGCAAAGACATCTCTGAATTTGCGAAAAATAGCACAGTAAATTTCCAGTTCTTATGGAGAACAAGATTTTCCAACATGAATATTCTCTACAATATTAGGTTTGGTCAAAATAT
Source organism: Pinus taeda (assembly GCA_000404065.3). Classification (NCBI taxonomy): domain Eukaryota; kingdom Viridiplantae; phylum Streptophyta; class Pinopsida; order Pinales; family Pinaceae; genus Pinus; species Pinus taeda. Next base: position 130,546 of record APFE030660287.1, on the reverse strand, counting down.
TAATGGCGATAGTTTCTTCAATGTTGGACAGATTTATCTCAGAATCTACTGTATTTATAGAATTTAATAAAATATCAAGAATTGAAGGATGATTGAGGTCGTTTGAATAATCTTCATTGTCATCTCAAAGGTGGGAACGATAATGATAATCTTCCCATGCCGTCTCTCCTATCATCATTGATTGGATGATTCCTTCTTCTGTAGAATGTATACGAGACCAAGGATCAGAAGAGGTACCATATTCTAAAGACCTATCTACCCAAACACTCGTCAAGTGTTGATTCTGGTTTGCCGCTCAAGCCCAAAAATTGATTGCTACAAAGAGTTGATGGGGCTTGGTGGCAACACCTCGCGATGATCCTCACTATCAAAATAGTTGGAACTCTTCTTAAACTCAGATGATGTAGAAGAGATCATTTGACAGGTTTCCACTGTGGCCACTTCCGCGAAACCAGATGGAGGTGGGAGGGAAAAAGTACCCATAAGGAAGGGTCTTTTAGGAGACCTACTCCAACATTTTGAAGCGATTGTGAACTTCCATGGATCAATGGAATGCTTCCAGTAGCTTGTGAACTGTTAGAAAAAAAGGCTAGTTGGTCAACGACTATGATTCCACCTTGGAAGGGAAATGAAATCTTTCTGAAATATGTAGACACAACGGCAGCCATAGCATAAATCCAGGGCCTTCCTAGTAAAATATTGTAATCAAGGTTTCCATAAATGACCTCGACTTCAATGTCTACTATATTGCTCCCTAGTTCAACTTGCATGAAACTGAAAATCCCATATGGAGTGTACGTTCTTCAATCGAATTCTTTTAATGTTGTTGGTGATCGTGACAAGGGTGGTGAACCAAGAGTTTTCCAGCAACTCATTGAAATAATACGGGTAGATGCCCACTCATCAATGATGGTTCAATGAACATTTTTATTGAGGGCTTTTACCTGTATAAGGAAAGAGACTTGGGTTGATCACTGAGGTGTATATCCTTTATGATTAAAGGCCACAAGATTGGAATCTATTGGATCGATCCCACCTATTGCTGATAACAAAGCCTGCTTTTGGGAGGGACAATTTTGCAATACCTCAAGTGTCGACATAGTGGATGGCGATTGAGCCAGATCCTCCACTATATTATAATTCTGAGTAGCTTGAGCACGAGGATTAAATGTTTATTTATGTATGACTCCCTTTGGAGGCTTTATAGTTAATTCAGGAATAATGGGTAGAACAACTTCTGGCGAAGTCGTCATCGAACCACTAGGTTGATTAGTAGCCTCGTTGTTCGACGACGATGGATTCCCGTAATATTTATTCCTTGTCGCTATCAAAACATCATTTTTCTTGTTTTCGATGGATAGCAAAGCACTTGGGATGTGGAAGCATTATTGATAGCAACCAGATTAGTTTTGGGGTTTGGAAATGGATCAGTCAACACCGCTAAGGTATTCGAAGCCTTCAAAAGTTTTGAAACCTCATCTCGATGTGGACAATCTCTCATAAAATGTTCCTCATTACATATTAAACATGGATAACGAGGAGGTTTCTTTGCCGCAGTAGGGTTCTCGGATGATTTTTCAGGAGTGGAATTCTCCTGTTTCTTCTTGCCCCTTGATTGCTTTAGATTTTTTCCTTTGTTCTAACACGGAATTAATCTCTGAGGCAAGAGGTTTGTCATTTTAATTCTAACTAGAAACAACAAGAGCTTGACCAGATGGACCTCTTACAGTTTGCATGCTTAAGGCACCAATCGCACCATCACCGAAATGAGTGTCCCTACGTGATTTATGAGGAGGTGGAACGGAAAAACATGGTCTAGGAGCATCAGGAATTTTGTCGTAGAGTGTGCCAGATTGTGTATAGATAAAATCTAAATATTGGGCACGAGCAATTACTTGCTCTTTAGTGACAACCCCTCCTTTCACCACGTCCTTAGTGATAGATGGCAATAAGGACTTAATAAACCACTCAGCTAAAAATTCGACGACGACGCCACCACTCATGAATATGATCAGATATGTGAGTGGACTGGTCTGTTTAAAATTGGTGAGTTTTGTTCCAGTTTCGTACTTAATGGGTAACTGAAAGTGGGTTAGAAAAGTAGTGGCAAGGATGATGAAGTTATCAAATGAAGCTCTAGGAAATATAATATACCATTATGATGTTGGACCAGTGAGTGTTCTCTGAAAAAGGCGAAGCCTAATCGAATCATCATTCAAGGTGTTAAATGAGCACCACAAATGAAAAGTCATTACATGATTCGATGGATCTGTTAGAGTCGGTCTGGTCAGTCCTCCGTCAGAGATCAAAACTCTTTATGCATTTCATTTTTAGGTGTCCCGCTCCATTCACCCAGCTGGATTCCGCTAGGGGCATGCCATAATCTGACGGAGAAGGTCATGCTAGTCATTCCCCCTCATGTCTGGCTCCTACTGGCTCAGGTCTTTTGTCAATAATCACCAAAGTCCCTGACAGTCAAGGTCTAGTCCTTTAAAGGACAAAAGTCATTTTCGATGTTTAGGTCTAGGGATTCATCAATTTGGTCTTTGAACATGTCTAGTAAAGCCATGCAGGCCAGAGTGAGGCCCTTATATAGTTATGATTCAGAGAGCTTCATCGTCATGTGGATAGACTTCGACTCTTCTTCAAAACTCCGTTTTGAAGAAAAGTCAAACAGTGTCATTTGTGATAAAATTTAAAAAAAAAAATCGTCAGTTGATTTCTTCAGATACAGTCATGGTTTCCATGGCCAAATGTCTTGTTGTGCAATCCCTGCAAGGAGTGCCGAAAATTTCATCATTTGAGCTAAAATTTCAAAGGGAAAGTGAAAATCAGTGTGTTTTAAAGTCAGTGAAAAAGTGTCAAAACATAACATTAGAAAAAATGGGTTTTTGAGGAAGCAAAAATTTAACTCATCACTTCCAAGGCTATATATACAAGTTTTTTCATCAAAATCAAAGTCATTGTGATAATACAAGCCTTGGAGAAACGTTGCAAAGGGTGTGAGTGTGCATCGTGTGTGTTTGAGTGAGTTGGAGGCAGTTTCAAGGAGCGTGGCGGATATACTCAGGGGCGCAGCGCACACAGAGGGTGCAGTGCACACAGAGCCAGCCCTCAGTTCAATTTTTCCACGGGTGCAGTGCACACCCAGGGTGCAGTGCATTGGGTTTTGTGCACGGCACACACAGAGCAAGGGCCGAAACAAGACCAAATCACCTCCAAATTTTGTGAAGCCCATCAAATTGAAAGGTAGGCTCTATGACATCACTTGTTCATCAAGTTTTATAGATGATATGGTGGTTTATAGCGATGTTTGAATGCAACCAAATTCATAAAATCAACCACAAGAAATCACCAAAAACAATGATGGTTAGGATTTCTAAGGTGTGGTGTTAGTGCCAAGGTTCCATTTCACCCTTCATTTTTCCCTCACCTACCATTTTTCCTACCCTCCTTTTCTCATTTTTCCTATTATCCCTACCCTAAATTACTACCAAACCCTCTCCCCTATCCCTCCACTCTTTGGTCAACATAACACCCCAAAACCTACCTTGTCAAAACCCCAAACCCTACCCTATCAAAATACTCAAACCCCTCCCATATCTCTAAACAAACTTCTCCTTATAACCCCTATTCCCATCACATTACTCCCGTCCTAATACTCCCTGTTTCATTGTTCCCCTTGGTGACAGATATCACAAAGGCACCCTGCCTCACACCATCATCAAAGGGCAGCCTAGGTACAGTACACACAGTAGTCATGACATCACAGCATTCGTCAGAGTATGAGATGGAGACACAAAGTGACTCATCCTCAGAAGAGCAGGCTCCCAGGAGACATCACAAGAGTGGCAAACATGTCAGGGATGAGCCCACTACCCTCACTGAATTACAAGCATGCCCTCTTGCTATGTCATGTTTCCAGCACCTAGCATGTTTTGAATTTTGTCAAGGGTGGCAAATGTTAGAGTTCATCATGAGTTGGCCCGTCTATTTGTGCTTCATCTACATGGAGGTCATCTATCTTGGCCGGGGTCACTTTCACATTGACACCCGAAACTATATCAGTGGCAACAGGTATACCAAATGTTGGAGAATAGTGCATAAGAAGAAGAAGGTGGATAGGCAACACTATTGAGCCTTTAATCAAGGCCAGATTATTGAGTCAGCTCACAAGAGTCGTTCCCTTCAGTACTTGAAAGATGAGTATGCTCCACTCATGAGATTGATCATGAAATACTTTCAGCTCATCAGGGAGTTCTCTCGACTATATGCCTATCACATCTGGTTGCTCATGCACTTTACTAGGGTGAGGATGATGAACCTCCCATTTTTCATATGCAGGAACATAGAGAGGATGAACACCTTCATGCTGCATAAGACCCTCACAGCAGCTTAACATTGTGTATTCACATTGCTCTTATCCGGATTTTGGTAGATCATCAGTTGGGATTGCAGGGCATTGCTTGGGGAGGACTTCATCTCCCGTGACTTCTTCAGCACATCACAGGTACTATCAGAGCCAGAGCAGGAGATGGGTGGTCCTTCTCATCAATTTGAACACCATGAGACCACTACCATGCAAGTTTTTGTTACATATCAGAGAGGCAGTAGGCACTTGTTTGCTGCAAAAAAGCGAGTGTTATCTCCACCCAGGGTGGAAGGGGCCTCACTTTCGGCATCAGTGACACAGGTACTGGACAAGGGTAAGAAGCCCGTGCATGATGAGGGGCCATCAAGTGAACAGGATATCGATGTCTTCCTCATTCAGGATGATGAGGCAAAGGTGGAAAATGCCCGACTTAGGATGACCATTCAGGAGAAAAACACGGAGATCCAAGACATTTCACTCAATGTGGAGAGGGCCAGATGGATCATCAAGTATCTGGAGCAGAGGAACAAGCAGCTTGAGGACCACCAAGAAATCATCGAGCTGCAAAGCATCCGTGAGAATTGCCAAGCTGCCCAGTAAAGGAGGATTGAGCTCACTACCTTGGAGCAAGAGATCAACAACGACCGTGAGTCCTGGTTAGAGCGGATCAATATCCACCTAGAGAGACTACTGGAGAAGGCCAACAGAGACAAAACCATACTGAGGAGGATGGCTTGTCATTACAGGGCACGGAACATGAGTGCAAAGGCCCGTATAAGGAGCTTGAAGGCCAAATTGAGCAGAGCAACAAAAGAGGCAAAAGAGCAAGATCAGCTTAGAATATTGGTTGAAGCTTCTTTGGCCCAGCATAGTGCCTCTTAGAGAACCTCCAGCCCAAATTTCAAGAAATTTGGGACAATTTTGGTCACATGGAATTTTTTTGGCACGAAGACAGGTTTTTTCTCCCTGTGCGTCGCGCCACTGGCGCGGCGCGTAGGATTGGGAGCTCAAAATGAGAAATGGTTTGCATTTTTGGATTCAGCATGCAAAATCACGACTACTGGCACTTGGGCAAGAAATTTGGGCATGATTTGAGTCTCCAGGAGGTCAAAAACACCCAAAAAATGGCCTCACTGCCCCTATTTTGACACACAGGAAGCAGTCTTGGGAGAATGAAGATTTGGAGGGGAAAAGGAGCTCCAAATTCAAAAATTCCACTTGGGTTGAAAAGATACAGGACATGCTTTCCAAAAAGCACACTTGGGAACATTTTGGACTCCTGAAAGTGCCTCAAAACTGGCCCCAAAGTGGTGCAGCACATATAGAAAATGGCGCGGCGCATATAGGAAAAAAGGCCCAATTTGCCTCTGTTTCGCGAAATTTCGATTCACAACTTTTCATAAGTGGGCCCTCTCATCTACACTTCACTTTTTTGACACCAAAGGCAGCATTTAAAGTATTTTCACTCCAGATGGGTTTCTATCCAAGTGGCAAAGGAAGGCAAACAGTTACCCCAAGCCATTTGTCATGTTTGTAACGTTGCACCTATAGCTGATGTTTGGCTCTCCACCTTCATTTTGTAATGATTCGAGTAACTGCTCAACCCTTGGGTGTTCTATCTCTTCATGGCACATTCTATATATTGTATGAAAACTATTTGCAAAGGGTTGGTTGGCTTGTAACTTCTGGGAGACTGTGGGAAAGAAACTATGTTTCTTCATTGTATATTTTTACAGAGGATTAATGAAAGGCAATGGCTCTGTTTCATGAGATTCATGTGGTTGTCAGTGTGGAAAATGTGTCTCTTATGTTTCATATGTATATTTTTATGTTTCATAGCTCATTTATATATTCATTTCCAGTGAAATTTTCTAAGTTAGATAAGGTAGAATTCAATTTTATTGCTCTGCCTGTGGGAAAATTTCATGTTCAGTGTTCTTTCTTCTGTTGAAAAGGATTCATGTGCGTATGCCCTTTTCACTCTCCTAAGCAATCTCTCCATTCTGTGTTGTCTCAAACTAAATTGTTGGACTCTCCGCCTATCTTGCCTCACGAATTAATCTGTGTCTTTATATTAAATTCTCTTTTCATTGAGGCCCATTGGTCCCATACCATCCCAAAAACATAGTCATTCATAAAAATCACTTCGTGTATCCATATTCACTTACTAGCCTAAGATAAATATTTCACTGTAAGTCATCTCAGGCCATTTCGTTTATCTATTCACTGAGTGTGACTCGGAGAGAGCCCTCTCCTGTTCTGGTAGGGCTAGCTACCAGACTGAGCTTGGTTTGTGGTTACCCTGAATTTTGCCTTCCTTCAGCCTAAGGCGGATTTAGGTGCTAACATAGTGGCAACTCCACTGGGGAACGAAATCAATCCCCTTGCTTCTTAATAATTCTAAGCTTCCAGATGATAATTTTAGGATCTGATAGGCTGAGTAAAGTTGGTTGTGTCCTTTGATTTTCCTCAATAGCACGCTGGCTTCTAGAAGATACACCAGAGCTAATCTAGGTCCCGACCCTCCGCACATCTACGAAAATCCCAATTTGATTTCAATAATTCGTCCTCAAGAAAGCTCTATATCGCCCGTGATCAAATCCCATTCATACCCGGACATTTTTTAGTACATTGAAGAGCTAGAGTTTGATGAGCAGTTTGAATTATCGTTGTTCGAAACCGAATCCGAAAGGGCAGTTGACTCTACTGTACACAATCCACAGTTTCTTGTAGACTTGGAGACGGAAAGAGCTAACCGGGCGATTGATAACTACATAGTAGCTCAGCTTCAAACTCCAATTGCTAGCCCCTTACAAACTGTGCACACTCCTCCAACACCTCCGAGGACAAATCCGCCAAGAGTGATGGCTGCCCGTTTTGCACCTCTTGTTTTGCCTCAAGTTTTAGATGATATGCCCGCAGATTACCAAAGAAAAATCCCATTTTTTTATGGCACTCCTAATGGCATTACTACTCAGCAACACGTGGATAGAATGGCAAACTTCTACGAACTTCATGAGATCGATGTGGAGAATGTGGCAATGAGACTCTTTGTACAGACATTTGCAGGTGAAGTGAGGAAATAGTTCAGAGGTTTGTCGGCTGCTTGTATCGCTACCTTGGCTGACCTACAAAGAAAATTTTTAAACCGTTGGGAAGTGAAAAAGAATCCTCTTCAAATTCTGGCCGAATATGAGCAAATCAAAAGAAACGCTGGTGAGTCGATCCAAGATTATTGCATTAGATTCAATTCAGTTTATAATGAAATTCTAGATCATATAAGCCCACATGTGGGACTAGCCATGGTGAATTTCCCAAATGGTTTTGATGCTGACATGTCTTATCAATTGAGAGAAAGAGAACCGGCCACAATGGAAGACATGCAGAAGATAGTGGTCAACGTTGAAGTAAATCTGCTGACCAAGAGAGCTAGAGCAAAAGCAGAGAAGAAGGTCACTGCAAAGGAAGAATCTTCCTCGGTAGATCAGCTACTTTGGAAGGAAGAGCAGATGCTTGAAAGAGTGAAACTTGACAAACCGGAGCCACAAGTTAGAAATCCTAACTTTCGTGGGCAGCAACAACCACAGTATAGAATAAGACAGAGAGATTAGCGAGCCCAAGAGCAGACTGCACAACAGCCAGTACAGACACCTTTGTAGCAAAATTTTGTGCATGGACAAAATCAGATAAGGACGGGAATGTAATAGGCGAATAAAATCACCTCTTTAATCCTCACGATTTTCCTATTTATCTCATTGAATGAAGAGTATGCAGAGAGTTCAGTTGTACACAAAGACGTAGATTTCATTCTAACAAATGACATCGTCTTGGAGGAAGAATCCGATGAATACCAAAGAGGCTATATGAATGCTTTGTCTGCCCAATAGCAGCGATATTCACTTAGAAACATAGATGTGTTGGTCAGACCCATTTAGAAAAGGAAGTATGTTGAAGCGTCAAAGAATGATTCAACAGTTACACAAAGGAAAGGAAAGGAGGCGGTTGATCCGGAGAGCAGCAAATCACCATTAGTAGAACAATCACATCAGCAAGTTGCATCGAAAGAAAAAGAAAGGAAAGAAATCCCAATCAAAGAGGTAGAAAAGATTCCCGCTTTCAATTTAGAGAATGAGATTTCTAAATTGAAGATATGCATCCCCTTGACTGAAATAATGAAGAACAGTAGTTATAAAGGACAAGTATCTAAAATGTTGAATTTGGACCCAATGTCCGACATGGTGAATGTCGAAGATGATCAACCTGAAATGATTTTTGGGCCAGCATCAAATGGTGAGTCTCATAATAGTGATGTGCCACCTTTTTACATCAGTTTAAGGTTGCATAATTTTGTGTTACATAACGCCATGTTTATTCCGGAGCTTCTCACAATCTCATGCCCAAGGCAATCATGGATAAGCTTGGTCTGGACATCACCCGGCAATATCATGATCTCTATTCGTATGATTCCAGCAGAGTAAGATGTATAGGTCTCATCAAAGACTTGGTTGTGAGTTTGGATCAGCCCCCAATGAAGAATGTTTTGATGGATGTTGTGGTAGCAGATATTCCTCCCAGGTTTGGCTTGCTTCTTTCCAGGTCTTGGGTAGTGAAATTGAAAGGGACACTACAGCTAGATTTCTCCTATGCAACGATTCCAGTGTTTGGACAAATGAGGAAATTGTATCGGGAAAAAAAAATGAAATACATGATCACAAGCAAGGAGAAACCCATAAATCATCCAATTAACTATGTACATACAGATTTAGAGCCTTTTGTTTTGTATTTAGATAGTTTCAATGATATAGATAGTTAGTTAGTAGAAGCAGATGATATTCCGGAAATAGCAGAAAATTTTAGAGAAGTTTTGAAGAAAGAAGAACAAGAACAACAAAACATCATTGGGTAATCAGATGAAAATAATGGACAGCAAGCAAAACAAACAGATTTCTAGCACTTGCAATAGGAGGAAGAAGGTTTGTGGACCATGGATTTCGATGGAGCAGTGGGAAATCATGGCGCTGGAATTGGAATTTGGGTACGCAGTCCTTTCTCCGCCCCAAACAAAGTCCCTAGTAACGTGCGAGTATGCTCTTACAAGTTGGCTTTTGAGTGCTCAAATAATGAAGCTGATTATGAAGCTCTGATTGTTGGACTAAAGATTCTAAGAAAGTTGAATGCTAAGAGGATTTTAGTATATGGCGACTCTGAATTGGTTTTCAAGCAGGTCAGAGGCGAATATCAAGCAAAGCGTCCTAGGATGCAGGCTTACCGTAATGCAGTCCTAGACATTTTAAAATCATTTTTAGAATACACCTTGACATGTGTGCCTCGTATACAAAATAGTATTGTTGATGCTCTTGCCAAGGCAGCAAGTAGTTTGAAGATCCCAGTGAACTCTAGCAACAAATTTGAAATCCATGTCAAGCATCATCCAACCGTTCCAGACAATCAGAGATATTGGCAAGTGTTCCAAGATGATGAGGAGATTGATGATTTTCTGCAAAACAAAGGCAAGTTCAAAGAGACCTCAGTTGATGAAGAAAATGACGATGGTAAAGGTAATGCTATAGATGAGGTGTAGATCAATGAAATGGATGTGTTGCAGCTGAAGAATAACGTTATTCCCAAAGGCTTGATACTTCTAGAAGAACTCTTTGATCAAGATGATGTAGCCCGTAAGCCAACATTGCAGCCAACAGAGAAGGGTGTGGAAGAGGTCAATATCGGAACAGCTGCAAATCCTAAATTGGTAAAATTGTCCAAAGCGTTGCCGCCAAAGATCAAGGACAAATATATCAATTTGATGTCTTCATTTGCAGATGTGTTTGCTTGAGACTATTCCAACTTAAATACATATGATACTAATATAATTCAGCACACTATACCCATCAAGCCCAATCAAAAACCATTTAGACAGAAGTTGAGAAGGCTAAATCCAAAGTTGTTGCCATCTATTGAAAAGGAGATCAACAGGTTGTACAAATCAGGGATCATTGTGCCAATCAGATTTTTGGATTGGATCTCTAACCTTGGTGCCCGTAAGGAAGAAGGCAGGTGATATTCGCTTATGCATTGATTTCAGAAATCTCAACAAAGTTTCATTGAAAAACAATTATCCACTGCCCAGAATGGACCATATGCTTCAGCGAGTAGTGGGAGCATCTCGTATGTCACTGCTTGATGGTTATTCCGAATATAACAAAGTTTCCTTCCATGAGGATGACCGAGACAAGACAGCATTCACCACTCCACAAGGAACCTTTCATTACGCTAAAATGCCTTTCGGTTTGAAGAATGCGGGTGCCACATTTCAGCGTGCAATGGACTTGGCTTTTGCAAATGAGAAGGATGTCTTTTTGGTGGTGTATTTGGATGATTTGACGGTGTTTTCCAAATCTGTTGAAGAGCACATGTACCATCTTAAAACTGTCTTCCAAAAGTGTAGAAAATATGGCTTGTCGCTGAATCCAAAGAAGAGCTTGTTCGCCATGGAAGAAGGCAAACTAGTCGGCCACATTATCTCAAAAGATGGCATTCGTATTGACCCATCATGTGTGCAAGCAATTCAGCAAATTGATCTGCCCCGGAATAAAAAATAGATACAATCGTTCAATGGTAAGATGAATTTTTTGTGCCACTTTGTACCTAATCTTGTTGAGCACCTAAGAGAGATGAAAAATATGCTTAAGGAGGACAGCCAAGTGAAATGGATGAAGGAGGCTGTAAAGTCTTTCAATTTGGTCAAATTGGCTCTTTCCTCAGCTCCAGTTATAGTTAGCCCTGACTAGACCCAGGATTTCATATTGTTTTCATTTGCTTCGGAGCATACTATGGCAGCGGTGTTATTGCAGAAAAGAGATGATCATGAAAGACCCATTGCATTTTTCAGTAGAGCTATAAGAGACGCAGCCTTAAAGTACAACATCATTGAGAAGCAAGCCCTTGCACTTGTGAAGGCATAGAAATATTTCCGGGTGTATATTCTACATTCTCACATTCTGGCCTATGTTCCTAACGTTGTTGTCAAAGATGTTTTAGTGCAGACCAGTCCGGAAGGAAGAAGAGGCAAGTGGATTGCAGCCTTGCTGGAATATGATGTGGAAATAAATCCCACAAAGCTGGTTAAAGGACAGGGATTGGCGAAGTTAATGGTTGAATCAAAATTGCACGCCTTGGACATAAATCTGATAGCTTCCTTGTCTGATGAGGATGAGGAAGGATCATCAATTCAGGTATCTGAAATGTTTGCTCTTTCTCCATGGTATTCAGATATCATATATGTGCTTAAAAATTTGTCACCACCGCCTGGCATGACTAGAAACAAAGCGAGAACACTCAAGTTGAAGGCTGCCAAGTTTTGCATTCTTAATTTTGCACTGTATTGGAAAGATCCTGGTGGCATTTTGTTAAATTGTTTGGTGGAAAAGGAAGCAAAGAAAGTCATGGAGGACTGCCACCAAGGAGACTGTGGTGGTCACCTTTTTTGGAACTCAACAGCAAACAAAATTCTGAGAGCAGGGTACTATTGGCCGAAATTGTTTGCGGATGTATATAAGATGGTCAAGCACTGTCATAAGTGTCAGATTTTCGAAGGAAAGTGGAAGTTACAGCCTCTACCACTCAAGCCCATTGAGGTGAGTGCCCCTTTCCAGCAATGGAGATTGGATTTCATTGGCGAAATTCATCCCACTTCTTCCGGACAGCATAGATGGATCCTCACAGCCACATATTATTTCACGAAATGGATTGAGGCAATTCCCACCAGACAAGCTACAGATGTGGTAATCATTTCATTCCTTGAAAATAACATCTTGTCTCACTTTGGTTGCCCGAATAAGCTAATCACTGATAATGCAGCAGCTTTCAAATCAAAAAGGATGGTAGAGTTTTGTCATAAATATCACACCATTTTGGGTCACTCAACTGCCTATCATCCGCAAGGCAATGGATTGGCAGAATCTTCAAACAAATCATTGGTCAACACAATCAAGAAGCTGCTGGAAATAAACAAGAAGAGTTGGCATAAGAGGTTGGTAAATGCGCTTTGGGCATATCGGGTCAGTCAGAAGAAATCCATAGGTACGTCACCATTTGAGCTTGCTTATGGAGTTGATACAGTATTTCCTACCTCTCTCGCTACCCCGGTAGTCAAACTTCTTCAGGAGGCCGACAGTGAAGAAGACCCCATGCAGAGAACGTTGAATCAAATGGTCCACTTGCAGCAGACCAGAGAAGAAGTTTTCAAGAACACATCCAAATTGCATGTGAAAATCAAGAAAATTTATGACAGAAAGGAAAACGTGGACAAATTTCAGGTGGATGATGTGGTGCTGAAGTGGGATGCAAGGAATGAGGAGAAAGGCAAGCACGGTAAGTTCGAGAACCTCTGGAAAGGTCCTTTCAAGGTTGTAGCATATCGGGGGCAGAATGCCTTTCTTCTGAAGGAAATGAACGGGGAAGATTTTCCAGGAGGGCCGATCAATGGTCGGCTGCTCAAGCGGTACCATTTCTAAGTTATTAACGTTAATTCCACTGTCACTGTAAATACCATTTTATTTCAGTTTTGTTAGATTTGGTCAAGTTAGCCTTTAAGTCATTTCAATGTCAAGTTTGAGTCAGTTTTTTGGTCATTTCAATTTCATAAATGAGTCAGAGTCCTGTATTATTTATCGAAATGATGACTCCATATCTCAATGGATGAAGGCACTATCTAGCTCTTCCAGAGATCTGTTGTTCTTGGAACCTCCAAGGAGATACCATCCCCCATTGGAGCCAATGTTAGAGTCAGTCTGGTCAGTCCTCCATCAGAGATCAAAACTCTTTATGAATTTCATTTTTAGGTGTCCCGCTCCATTAACGCAGCTGCATTCCACTAGGGGCATGCCATAATCTGACAGAGAAGGTCATGCTAGTCATTCCCCCTCATGTCTGGCTCCTGCTGGCTTAGGTATTTTGTTAATAATCACCAAAGTCCATGACAGTCAAGGTCTGGTCCTTTAAAGGACAAAAGTCATTTTCGAGGTTTAGGTCTAGGGATTCATCAATTTCGTCTTTGAACATGTCCAGTAAAGCCATGCAGGCCAGAGTGAGGCCCTTACACAGTTATGATTCAGAGAGCTTCATCGTCATGTGGATAGACTTCGACTCTTCTTCAAAACTCTGTTTTGAAGAAAAGACAAACAGTGTCATTTGTGATAAAATTTTAAAAAAAGTTGTCACTTGATTTCTTCAGATACAATCATGTTTTCCGTGGCCAAATGTCTTGTCGTGCATTGCCTACAAAGAGTGCCAAAAATTTCATCATTTGAGCTAAAATTTCAAAGGGAAAGTGAAAATCAGTGTGTTTTAAAGTCAATGAAAAAGTGTCAAAACATAACATTAGAAAAAAGGGTTTTTGAGGAAGCAAAAATTTAACCCATCACTTCCAAGGCTATTAGATATACAATTTTTCATCAAAATCAAATTCATTGTGCTAATCCAAGCGTTGGAGAAACGTTGCAAAGGGTGTGACCGTGCATCGTATGTGTTTGAGTCAGTTGGAGGCAGTTTCAAGGAGCACGGCGCATATACTCATGGGCGCAGCGCACACAGAGCCAGCCCTCAGTTCAATTTTTCCACGGGCGCGGCGCACACCTAGGGCGCGGCGCACTGGGTTTTGTGCACGGCGCACACTGACCAAGGGCTGAAACAAGGCCAAATCACCTCCAAATTTTTGTGAAGCCCATCAAATTGAAAGGTAGGCTCTATGACATCACTTGGTCATCAAGTTTTATAAATGATATGGTGGTTTATAGCGATGCTTGAATGCAACCAAATTCATAAAATCAACCACAAGAAATCACCAAAAGCCATGATGGCTAGGGTTGCTAAGGTGTGCTGTTAGTGCCAAGTTTCCATTTCACCCATCATTTTTCCCTCACCTACCATTTTTCCTACCCTCCTTTTCTCATTTTTCCTATTATCCCTACCCTAAATTACTACCAAACCCTCTCCCCTATCCCTCCACTCTTTGGTCAACATAACACCCTAAATCCTACCTTGTCAAAACCCCAAACCTTACCTTATCAAAATACCAAAACCCCTCCCATATCCCTAAAAAAACTTCTCCCTATAACCCCTATTCCCATCACATTACTCTCGTCCTAATACTCACTGTTTCATTGTTCCACTTGGTGACAGATATCACAAAGGCACCCAACCTCACACCATCATCAAAGGGCAGCCTAGGTACAGTACACACAGTAGTCATGACATCACAACATTCGTCAGAGTATGAGATGGAGACACAAAGTGACTCATCCTCAGAAGAGCAGGCTCCCAGGAGACTCAAAAGAGTGGCAAACATGTTAGGGATGAGCCCACTACCCTCACTGAATTACAAGCATGCCCTCTTTCCATGTCATGTTTCCAGCACCTAGCATGTTTTGAATTTTGTCAAAGGGTGGTAAATGTTAGAGTTCATCATGAGTTGGCCCGTCTATTTGTGCTTCATCTACATGGAGGTAAGTCTATCTTGGCCGGGGTCACTTTCACATTGACACCCGAAACTATATCAGTGGCAACAGGTATACCAAATGTTGGAGAACAGTGGCATAAGAAGAAGAAGGTGGATAGGAAACACTATGAGCCTTACAGCAAGGCCAGATTCTTGAGTCAGCTCACAAGAGTCTTTCCCTTCAGATACTTGAAAGATGAGTATGCTCAACTCATGAGATTGATCATGAAATACTTCAGCTGTGAGGGGAGGTTCTCTCGACTATATGCCTATCACATCCGATTACTCATGCACTTTACCAGGGTGAGGATGATGAACCTCCTGTTTTTCATATGCAGGAACATAGAGAGAATGAACACCTTCTTGCTGCATAAGACCCCTCAGCAGCAGCTTAACAGTGTGTATCACTTTGCTCTTATCCAGATTTTGGTAGATCACCAATTGGGATTGCAGGGCATTGCTTGGGAGGAATTCATCTCCTGTGACTTCTTCAGCACATCACAGGTACTATTAGAGCCAGAGTAGGAGATGGGTGGTCCTTCTCATCAGTATGAACACCATGAGACCACTACCATGCCAGTTTTTGTTACATATCAGAGAGGCAGTAGGCACTTGTTTGCAGCAGCAAAGCGAGTGTTATCTCCACCCAGGGTGGAAGGGGCCTTGCTTCTGGCATCAGCGACATAGGTGTTGGACAAGGGCAAGAAGCTCGTGCATGATGAGGGTCCATCAGGTGAACAGGAGACTGATGTCATCCTCATTCAAGATGATGAGGCAAAGGCGGAAAATGCCCGACTTAGGATGACCATTCAGGAGCAGAACACGGAGATCCAAGACTTGTCACTCAATGTGGAGAGGAACAGATGGATCATCAAGTATTTGGAGCAGAGGAACAGATGGATCATCAAGTATTTGGAGCAGAGGAACAAGCAGCTTGAGGACCAGCAGGCAATCATGGAGCTGCAAAGCATCCGTGAGAATCGACAAGCTGCCCAGCAAAGGAGGATCGAGCTCACTACCTTGGAGAAAGAGATCAACAACGACCATGATTCCTGGTTAGAGCGGATCAATATCCACCTGGAGAGACTGCTAGAGAAGGCCAATAGAGACAAAACCATACTGAGGAGGATGGCTTGTCATTACAAGGCACGGAACATGAGTGCAAAGGCCCAGATAAGGAGCTTGAAGGCCAAATTGAGCAGAGCAACAAAAGAGGCAAAAGAGCAAGATCAGCTTTGAATATTGGTTGAAGCTTCTATGGCCCGGCATAGTGCCTCTTAGAGAACCTCCAGCCCAAATTTCAAGAAATTTGGGACAATTTTGGTCACATGGAAATTTTTTGGCACAAACACAGGTTTTTTCTCCCTATGCGTCGTGCCACTGGCGGGCGCGTAGGATTGGGAGCTCCAAATGAGAAATGGTTTGCATTTTTGGATTCAGCATGCAATATCACGACTACTAGCACTCGGACAAGAAATTTGGGCATGATTTGAGTCTCCAGGAGGTCAAAAACACCCAAAAAATGGCCTCACTGCCCCTATTTTGACACACAGGAAGCAGTCTTGGGAGAATGAAGATTTGGAGGGGAAAATGAGCTGCAAATTCAAAAATTACACTTGGGTTGGAAGTTAGACAGGATAGGATTTCCAACAAGCACACTTGGGCACATTTTGGACTCCTGCAAGTGCCTCAAAACTAGCCCCAAAGTGGCGCGGCGCATATAGGAAAAAAGGCCCAATTTGCCTCTATTTCACAAAATTTCGATTCGCGACTTTTCATAACTAGGCCCTCTCATCTACACTTCACTTTTTCAACACCAAAGGCAGCTTTTAAAGTATTTTCACTCCAGATGGCTTTCTATCCAAGTGGCAAAGGAAGGCAAACAGTCACCCCAAGCCATTTGTCACGTTTGTAACGCTGCACCTGTAGCTGATATTTGGCTCTCCACCTTCATTATGTAATGATTCGAGTAACTCCCCAACCCTTGGGCATTCTATATCTTCATGGCACATTCTATATATTGTATGCAAACTATTTGCAAAGGGTTGGTTGGCTTGTAACTTCTGGGGGACTGTGGGAAAGAAACTATGTTTCTTCATTGTATATTTTTACAGAGGATTAATGAAAGGCAGCGGCTCTGTTTTCTAAGTTAGATAAGGTAGAATTCAATTTTATTGCTCTGCCTGTGGGAAAATTTCATGTTCAGTGTTCTTTCTTCTGTTGAAAAGGATTCATGTGCGTATGCCCTTTTCACTCTCCTAAGCAATATCTCCATTCCGTGTTGTCTCAAATTAAATTGTTGGACTCTCCGCCTATCTTGCCTCACGAAGTAATCTGTGTATTTATATTAAATTCTCTTTTCATTGAGGTCCATTGATCCCATACCATCCCAGAAACACAGTCATTCATAAAAATCACTTCTTGTATCCATATTCACTTACTAGCCTAAGATAAATATTTTACTGTAAGTCATCTCAGGCCATTTTGTTTATCTATTCAATGAGTGTGACTCGGAGAGAGCCCTCTCCTGTTCTAGTAGGGCTAGCTACCAGACTGAGCTTGGTTTTTGGTTGCCCTGAATTTTGCCTTCCTTCAGCCTAAGGTGGATTTAGGTGCTAACAGGATCTTCACCTGGATTTCCATTAAACTTAGGAATACCAGAGGGAAGTTTATGAGGAATCACTAGCCACCAAGGGGCGTATGCAATTGGATCATTCGTCAGCCAGTTCAAATCTGGTAATTCTAGAGTTGCTACAAAAGGCAACTGTTGATTCAGGTCAGGTGGAGCATACCCAGGATAAGATGGAATCGCCTGAGAAGTAGGTCTTTGGATACCAACATAGTGTATCTGATGCTGGTAACTTTGATAAGGTTGTTGGACATAACCAATATAGTGTGGTTGCTGATAACCAGTTTGAAAATGTGGTTGTCCATAACCTACAAAGCCTTGTTGCTCAAGTCCTATGTAGGCTTGATATTAACCAAATCCAGTCTGAGCTTGTAAACCAAGTCCAAACTGAGGTTTGGTTCGCTGGAATTGTGGTTGTTGATATTGCTCCAGCCACGTTGTTAGAGAATTTGTTGTTGCCCAATACTGGAAGATTGACCAAGTTACGGATTGACAATACCCATTTGTGCCTGAGTCATTCCATATAAAGAAGCACTAACCTAAGGTTGCGGTTGAGCCATAGAGACAAGTGGTTGTTGTATCACAACCTGAGATACTTAAGTCTTCTACTTTGAAACTTGAGGTTGTGAGGAAGGAGCAGGTTGAGTTTGAGACACAACAGGTTGTGCTTGTACTTGCGACACAGTCGTAATAGCAGGTGTAGTGGGAATATTCGACACAGGTCGGATTGGTTGCGTTGGATATACAACCCTTGGTTGTTTTGGCAGTATTGGTATCCAACCACTAGATGTAATTCTAGTTTGACCTGAAAATTGTTAGAAACTCTCATATGGTTGTCCCCCAGGAGGGAACAATGAAAAGGCATACTGCTCTCCATATGGCGCAATCCAGTGTTTAAAGGATATATCAGTATTTTAAAATTGGTTTGCCGAAATTGATACTGGCATGCAGGATCAAATTGCTGAGTTTCAACATAAGAAGGACCAGATGGGACTCCGGATGAATAAATATGAGCAAACCATGGTGCCGAAGCAGCCCCTGAGTAGACTCCAGCTAGTGATTGATAACCAACTGGAATAGATGGTATACCAGCAAACATTGTAGGAATAGCAACAGGAGGTTCTGCATAGCTACATCAGATGACACATTCCTAGATGTTGATGGTTTTTCAGACATGTTCAGTCTATCCAAAAGATCTCCTAACGATTCAACAGGAACTTGCGATGAAGGAGGATTAAAATAACCAAACTTAGGAGTAGAGGGATACAAATGAATCCCAGTTCCAAAATGTAACAGGGTACTAGATGGGGGATCCTCTACTAAATCTTCTATAGCAATTAGACACAGTGGAAGAGGTAAATCGTCAGGTCCGTAAAATATTTTTGGAGTTGAAGAAGGTATAGTTTGTGCAGTGACAGATACTGGAGGGGTGACACCTTCTGAATACTGAAACTCAATGTCCAAATGATCAGGTAAATGAACTTCAGTCTCAAAGGGAGGTTCTTGAACAACTACTGGTTCAAACGTAGCCTTGGTTTGAACTGAAATGGGTTTTGGATAAACTCTAGATGGATTTGTTTCAGGTATAGAAGTGTCTACCGTTACACTAGGATCAATTCTAATGTCCTCTTGTAACTGCGGAACTTCTTCCCTAAAGGAAAATGTACCAGAAATAATCGGAGTAACTGGAGTCTCTGACGATGTTGAAACAAAAGTTTCAAATAAACCATATGAATTGGACTCAGCTAAACGAGACCGTTTTGCCCGGATTGGCTTCGCTTCCAGAGGCAAAGACAGTTGACTCGCTACTCTCCGCGAACAACGAGTTTTTGATTGACTTTCTTCCACGATTGCATATTACATGATCAACTCAAAATTAAGGGGAAAATGATGTTATTCTGAATTCAATTAATTTTAATGAAGCTTGGACACAACTTTTCTTTTTTAGTTTTTAAGAGTCGAGAAAAAGCTAAAGATGACTCTAGTCTCCTTCGATTTTTAATGAGCCTGAAAGGACAAGTGCTAAGATGGACCTTTTCTTTTAAAGAGTCGAAAAGGAATGAAAGTGACTACTCTAGAAAATCTAGACAGATGGATTACCAAACCAATCGCAAAACTTCAATATACACCTTGGTGATAAATTAAAGAGAAATTACAAAGGACTTATGTACGGCAATCAATCTTTCCAAATGTTGTGTTCAGGGCATTGCGATCAATAAGCCGGCGGACTCAGCTTCCTATGGATAAAGGATTTACGCTTATTGTGGTCTCCCAATATATAGGCGACGGTATGGGGAACACAAATCCGTGCTAGCACTTGTCGTATCAAGGAGGAGGAATCATCCAACCTTCAATGAAAGTGATAGCCACTAGTTCTAACGACACCGAAACACGTCTCTAACCTAGACCTCTAGATATGTTGCGTTAAGTTCCAAAGCGTTGTTAGGTTCATTGAAATTTAGTTTAAAGTTGATCTTGTTTAGAGTTTTCCTTTCAATAGTTCACTGTGTGATGATGATTTGAAATTCCTAAAATGCAATGTACAATGATAAACAATCTTTGTTTATTTTGAGCAATGAAAATCCTAGCTACTAGGGAAAGAAAATAACAGTGCTTTTAAGAAAAGAGCAAAGAGCACACACTAGTGCATTTCCCTAAATCATCTTTTCGCACACCAATCAAAAAAATTCTAAATGAAAATTCATGTATTTGTTTTCGTTCTCCTTAATGTGAAAAATGCCAAAAAGGAAAACTAAATGCAGCAAAGATCTGAAATATTTCTCTCAAAATGACAATTTTTGACAATTTCTTCTTCAAAAGAGAAAGGAAGACTCAACGACACTTTTCAATTTTGAATAAAAATTATTTCAACACTTCGAATATAAACAAATAAAACCAAATACATGAATAAAAGTTCAATCAATTATCAAGGGAAGGAAGAATTCACAACACTTCTCTTTTCGACACAAAACGACAATTACGAGACTTTTTGTATCAAAGCGACAAATCGATTTAAACAAATTTTTGACAAAGGATTGGAAATAATGAAAAAATACACAAAAAAAACTCACTAGTCCTAATGTAATTGAGGTTGATCTAAGTGATGCAAGTAAGCTTCAGTAAAGAGGCATTGTTCATATGCAGCAAAACAACTAAACAAAACTGAAAACAAGGTCAAAAACCCTCAATTTCTAGAATGGAAAAAGAGTTCAGTCAATCATCACACCTGGGCTTCACAGAAATAGAGATTCATTGCACTTACTACACTCGGGAGGTGTGATGCATACTGAGTTACAGTGGAAGATAGTGCGATGGTCCAGGGAGCGCAACTGAAATGGGTTTTGGCTCAGATGTGCAACTGTTTTCAATAATTTAAGCTGGGATTTGATGAACAATAAAGAGAAAAGGATGAAGGAATGTCTTGAGAGGTTACTGAGCTACCAAAAGGGCATCTAGATGTGCCTTCAAGTCAAATGTTTAATTCATAAACTAAACCAGAGATTGACTGAAGCAGCATTCATCTACTATGAAATTGTAGAGCAAGAGCAATTCGAAGGCTACCTAGCTGACTTCAAACTATGTCTATAGTTTATAAAACAAACAAACATATGTTCATTCCCTAGTGGAGTCACCAATTTGTTTTTGGGAAAACTAGTATTCCTGAAGAATGCTAGCCCTCTAAGTTTGGCAGCTACCCTAGAAACAACAGTTTAAAGCAATTCAACGATTTCTTCTATGTGTAATAGATAAGAAAATGATAATGGAACCAACATGGAACTTCCGCTTAATCCCTTGCTTGATCTCTCTCCCCTTTGACAAATCTTGCAACTCCTCCCTGTACTTAACACGCTTGGAGAGTACCTGCACAAGTACAACAACAAAGAACCGTCAAAGCATCATGATCTATTACAACATAAACATTACAAAATCAGATATATAATGAACAAATGGTAGCATTCACAAATGATAAGATTCACAATTGCACAATCATATGGAAGAAAACTTGAAGAATTTTATTAATAGAAGGGAGAATTACAACCCAGTTTTCTGATCCAACATCATCCTCCCAGCTTCAATCCTTCTTCACCTCATGAAATAGCAAGATCACTCCAACAATACAATGATCTTTCCTCAATTACAAACTATCAGCACTTCCTTACAATTCACAATATTCCAGCCTCTAGATCTCTTAGATGAGAGATCCATTTATAGATGTGTGAAAGGGTGTGAGTCATCCAAGGGGTTTGTTTAGTGTCATTCCACTTGTTACATTTGATTCCATAACAGAAGATATTGGATATTTTCTTAGATCCCTTACTCATTCTTCGGCAAATTCAAAGAGGAAAGTGGAAAAAGAGAAGTTTTTAGAAGATTCCATGAGCAACCACCTAACAAATTGTCTTGGACATTTGTCCATCCTCACCCATCACACCCTATAGAAGGCCTAAACAGTATGCATCACACCCTGGTAGTGTCCCACTCAATATGCATCTCACTTTGCCAATGGAGCAGTCAGTATGGTTCAATTTAGTCAGTGTTTCCCATTTTATAGTGTTTAAAATCAAAGAAATTTAGTTTTTAGCTAGAGGACCTTAGGAGGGAGCCTCACAATTGTGGTCTCCTTTCAAGTTGTGGCTTGATAAATATCCAATTGGAATTAGTTGAGGTAGGAGTCTCATGTGGTTTATAGCCTGCAGAAAACATATGGGAGTTAGAGCTTCCTTCCATGTTGTCGCTTGCAGAAAAATTAAGGTAGCAACCTCTTGTACGTTGGAACCTATATAAAATCAGTTGTAATAAGGAAGTAGGAGCTTTCCTTTGTATCACAACAATAACAAAATTGTGATTTTCTCCCTTTATGAGTTTCCACTTATATTCGGTGCCCATATGTGTTGCTATTGTGTGTTGATGTGATGTTTTGGTTTACTTATTACTAGTTGTTTTCATGTTAAATATGTTGGTCATTATATGTATAATTTCTGATTTAATGGTTTAGTTAATGAGTAAAATAAAATAAAATTAATTCCCATGAATGTACTAAACTAATTCACCACTCCCTCTCATTTTAGTAAGTTTTCATCAGAAGTTGATTAGTAAACCGATCCTATTGCATAGCAAATAGAAATCCCCTCAACTACTTCGGTTCAGATTCCAATTTCATCCACTTCATCCGTTCTTCATATAGCAATCCCTCCACCTCCGACTATCCCTCCTTCAAGTCATCCTATTCAAGGCATTCCTTCTCCTCATTCATCAAGTTCAATTTTTTCGTCTCCAAAGTCACCTATGGAAGGTCAACCCCGATTATCTGTTGGAGCTAATGTCATTGCAGGAGATCAACATGATCTACCTAAACATTCTGAAATATGGCTTCCAAAATATAGCCTTGATGGTCCTATTACTATCGAAGAACGTGTTAATCAATTCATGTAATCTCTTAAGTTAGGTGCATTACAACACGAAGACCAAGTCTGTAAATTGTTCCCTTTCACTTTTGAAGGAAAAACAATTGTGTGGCATTTCACCATAGTAAATGGCACTATTACAACCTCGGAATCCTTTGAAAAAATGTTTATTAAAAAGTATGGAGAGGATAAAACCAAGGCAAAATTACTTGTTAAATTATCAAATATCAAAATGAATTCAGGAGAATATATTAAATATTTTAATCAAATATTTTTTTTCTAGCTTTAATAGCATCCTTGTAGCTTCCAAGCCAGGTCATAATGTCCTGAATTAGTCCTATACTACTTATCTACCTTATGATATCACATTTGTTATTATTAGAGAAGAAAAATCCACATTAGCCTTAAACATGGAAGAAGCTTTAAATGTTGAAAAAAAATATTAAAATTTGTTGTGAAACAAGCATTGGGACAAGAAAGAAGTAAAACAGTTTCTTCTTCTAAAAAGCCTTCAACTAGTAAAACAGTTGATGACAAAAAAGAAAAAGACAATATCTATTTAGACTTTATTCAAAAAGTAATCACTAAAATGTCTAATGAGATAACAGATGTGAAAAATGCCCTTTCTAAAACTCCTGCAATTAAAAAACCATGGAGACCTTTTAGAAGGAATCCACCTCCCAATCCTAATCAAAATACTCTTAAGAATTCAACATTGATGATTATGCTCATGATGAGTTATTTTGAGCTCATAATCATAAACATTCTAAAAAACCTTGTTCCGCTTTTATAAGCCTGTTTAAAGTGGTTGTTGAAGGGGAGAATGAAAGTCAACCAGAGAATGAAGGAAAAAAAGAAGAATAATCTAGTAAAATTAATGTTTTATGGGATGTTTCTCAAGGAGGACTAATTTATAATGACTTTATTGAAGACGAAGCAAAATTAACACTATAAAAACTAGATATAAAATCCAAAATGCTTCCCGAAATCAATCATCCACATCAAATCCTAATTATTTGGCTCAAACCAAGAAAACTAAAATTGTTGATAAAGTTACTTCTACATCTAATTATCTTCCCATTACAGATCATTTAGATTATGATTTGGTTGAATATATGAAGAAAACTAGAGCAAATATCTCTTTATTTGAATTATCAAAACTTACTCAGAAAAGAGACAAACTGATAAGAGCTCTCTCAAATGATTCATCTGAAAATCATAGTTCCAACAAAGACCCGTCTAAAAATATTTAAAACATTAATGTAGATTTGATTGGAGATAGGTCATCCTCTCATACTCCTTTCTTATTAACTTTCGAAATATGAAACAAAAATGTACATAATTGCTTAGTCGATTCAGGGGCTTCATCTAATGTAATTCCCTTATCTGTTGTTCAAAAATTAAATGTGTATCATACAAACTCCTCTACCCAAATTTTCCAACTCGATAGATCAAGTGTAGAATTTTTAGGGGAAATCAAAAACGTTTTAATCATACTTGCCTCAAATCCCAAAAAAAAAAAATCATTGGCATTATTGTCACGGATATTCCAGGATCTTATGGTTTAATTCTTAGCCGAGATTGGTCAGAAAAACTTAATGGTTATTTTTTTATGGATTGGTCTCATTTATGGTTACCTTTAAATAGGAAACCAAATAAAATCAAGGTTAATCGAGATTAGCATATGAAACATACAATTATCGACCTTGAAAATTCCAATGAACTGATAAATCCTCCTGAATCTTCATTAATGAATTATACATATCCTAGTAATTTTTCATCTAAAGAATCATCTACATCATAAACTCAAATTGAATGTCTGAACTTTCTCCAAATACCAACATAAAATACAAGAAAAACTCCTTATACAGAGGCTTCATCCATATTTACAACTGATCAAACTCATAGTTGGACATTATTTTTTTATTGATCTGTTGTGCCCTACAACAACCCCCCATTTCATATCATTATTATCCCAAAACCATAATATGAAATGGGTCCCTTTTTTAATTTTGTTTTTAATTGGTATCAACTTAGTTCTATTCAAAAAGGCCCGAAGAGATAAAATAAAACATTACCAAAAAATCCTTTTCAATAAACCAATCAAAAGCCTTAACATAAATGATTAATCTTTTGTCATTGCGATAAAGTGATCGCAAGATCGCATATCGCAATGACAAAGGGAACACAACTTGAGGACATATTGGTTTTCTCCGATGTGAAATCGCTATCGGGTATCGGCGATAATGAATTAACGCAATGAAGCTACCTCTTGCTCCGATGCGATGCGATATCGCTATCGGCAATCGACTATGCACGCCTTTTTAACTGCCCCACTCGCTACTCCCGAAGCGATGCGATATCGCTATCGGCAATCGGGGATTTCAAATGGAACCAATATAATGATTTATGATTTTCCCCGACGCCCGATTGCGATAAAGGAAAAAGCGCAGTTTTCAAATATAATCTTAAAAGCGAGTTTAATACGATTTATTCGTATTTAAGGCCTTATCTTTCGAAGAGCCACTCATCTGCGCTCAACCGCCAAAATACCCAAGGCACGCTTCAAATAAATCATTCGGCCATTAATCGAATTGACGGGCATTGATAGGACTGACAGGTCTTAACGGCCATTTAATGAAACAGTAAGCCTGCGATCTTTTTACAGATTTTATTCGAAGCCACCTTAAGTCAATCGTTCACCATACATTCATCAATATATATCTCATTCTATTCGATTTACGCTATCATTTTCTGTATTAATTCCATTATCATCTCTGTGCAGAATTCGTCTGCAGAAACAGATTTAACCAGAATGGGGAAGAAGTCCAAGAAAACCACAATGGCTTCCACTTTGCCGGCCACAGGGCAACCTGTTGTTGATCCAAGCAATAAAAAGAAAGGGCTAATATCAGACACTACATGCCTAGGACTTGTCAGAACTACTTGGTAAGGCACCTATAACCTGATTGAAGCCGAAGAGCCAAGGGTGACAGCAATACAAGTCTCAGCCGACAGCACTAGCAAATCTGAGGCTAATCTGAGGGATTTAGCCAACTCTTTTCTTCATCGAATAGCGGCCCGGGATAAAATCCTCCCATATACAGATGTGGTTAGATGGGCGAATCAGGAAATCCCGATTACCGACAGAACTTTCAGCACCACAGATGGGAGAATTTTCGGTTCCTTCCGAGCCGAGGATTTAAGGCAAATGTATCATTTTCCGGAGGCAGAGAAGAAGTATAACACGGCATTCCTGGAGAAATTCTGAGCTGAGAATGAGATCCGAACCCATTCGAGGTTGGAGACAAAATCCAGCAAAGCACAAGCACGAATCTTTGGGTAAGTACTCGGTCGATTCTCTATGCTCTCCTTATTGCTATGCTGGGATAATGATGTGCACATTGTGGGGATTACATGATTCTGCCAATTTTACCATAGAAATGGTCCCCTTAATGGAGGCGGCATGTAGTGGCGAAATAATGGATTGGGCAGATATATTGTCCGATAAGTTAGCATCTGCAATTCTTGTTTTCAGATTCAAGTCCCGCGTCACTGAAAGGTTCATTCCCCCATTTTACTACGGTGCCTATGTACTAGATGTCTTGTGTTTTAATTCTGAATTTCCTGTGCTCGAATGGAGGTGGACGTCCCAAGACCCTGCACCCATTCACTTATACCATCAAAATTTGTGGAAGACCAACTACAAACACCATTTGTATCAAATCTGCAACGGTTTTATGTTGCCCATTCATTACTCTATTTTCAATCAGCCTGCCCCTAAGATTTCCTACCAAGCAGGGGTGGATTTAACTTCCATAGGGAGTTGGTTTGGGGAGGAAAAGTTCACCTATATCAGAGTTTTTGGCAGTCAAGCCAAGCCCCACGTTCTTCCTCTATACATTCCTAATAAACTATTGGCCAGGGAAATAGCATATCAGATCATTGCCGAAGGGGTGACACAAACCCTGAAGAAAGCTAAGAAGCACGTTTGGCCCTCTTTTCCTTTGAGAATTGATATCTATACTCTGCATGATTTCAAACATGCAGAGAAAGAAGCTGAGAAAATGAATTCGCTGACCCTGGAAACTCTACCGAGCAGGCGATTTGATCCAAACAAAGTCACCTACAATGCACTCAACCAGGCCAAATTGACCAAGTTCGAGCATAAAGAAGATAGATTTGAGAACTTGTTCGCATCGGCCGAGTCGATGTATCAAGTTAAATTGCTCGCCATACTTGAATACAATGATGAGGGACTAGTTGAATTTAACAGACTTAGAGAGCAGAGGTTGCAAACTCTGCCTCTAGACCTGTTAGCAACGACTCCAACAACAGAATCAAGCGAGCCTGAGCAGCGAATTGATAAAGAACCACCTATTACATCAAAGCAACAGGAGGAAGTGCATGAGCACAAACAAGAAGAGACTGAGGCGAAAGAGCAAGAACATAAAGTAAATGAAGATACACAGATTGATCTGAAATTGCTCCATGAATGGCAACAATTTAATTCGATTATCGGCAATCTAGAATGCTCTAAAGATGACGAGATTTCAAAAGATGGAAACACACAGGAGGCGTCTTCAAAGCAGGTTTCAGGTGAAACCAACGACCCACCCAAATCAAAAGAAGCGGAAATTATCCCAAAGGATCCATCGGGCAAAGTCATTTTGCAGATTGAAGAGATTCCTCCCTTGGATGTCATCTATAGCCCAAAGCATAAAGTTGTAGTGAAACGACAGAGGAAGAGGAGAAGGACTGATCAACCTTCTTTATTCCCAGAACAGACAGTAACAGGCAATGTGCTATGGAAAGAAGAATTTGACCCCTCTTATGACTTGACAAAGCTATCGCAATATGCTGGAGCTTATTCGGCAGCGACAATAGATAAAGCATCGGAGGTGAGCAGTTTATTGAAGACAAAAGATCAGGATATCTTTTCACTACAGGCATAATTATCGGAAGCGCAGCAGAAGGCAGAGCAAGCAAAACAGCAATTGCTAGTACAGAAACAAATAAACAATCAGTTGACTAAGCAATTGCAGGAAGAAAAATAGAGGATTGACGATAGCGCAGTCCAAAAGCAAAAGGAGCTATCGGAGGCACTGGCACAACTAAAAGCATCAATTGAGGAAATGCTAAAATCCAAAGATGAGCAGATCGCTCAATTATCAGCTCAACTTGAGCAAACCAAAAAGCTCCCGCAGGTAGATGAGTTTAAAGCAGAGGCATTTCAATTAAACAAAGGATTGATAAATCATATGAAGCTTTTGTGTCAGCAAATCACGCAGGCAGAACCATTGTGCGACTTAGCGGCATCCATAAGTGAAAAAGTAGAAAAGGCAAGAACATATTTGGATCAAGCCGAAGAAACATTGACAAATTTGCTGGAATGGCAAGATTCCGATCAGGGACAGGAAGCTAACCTACCAAGGATCCTAGAATCACACAAAGAAATATTATTCACAGAATGGAAATCTCAGTTAATGAAGGCAGAAAGAGCGATTTTAAGATGCAGGACAACCACTAGTAATTTGGTTGAATTGGTTAATAATACTCTTTACTTGTCTAACATGATTTCTCAATGTACTCCAGGCCAATTAACAGCAACTAAGATGTTGGAGCAATCATGTTACCTAGAGCTGGAGAAAAATGGAAGGTTAATTGCGGGAATCAATAGTTTGACATGGGATGCCTATTGGTTCTTTCTAGTGAAGCCACATAGCCAGAGAGCCGCCCTCAAATGCCTCACAGAAGCGATCGGGTATATTATCCCTGATATTCAGGATGCCACCTTTGTTTCCCAACTCATCTTACGCCTCAACAGACCACCCGAAGTGGAGCCAATGCTTGCGATAAGCCAGCTTAGGTTTAAAGGCAAACAGCCTGAGTCATGATTCACATCGCCGACTGCCAGATCGTTCCCAAGAAGATAGATAGTATTAATTGATGCCAATTAAGTAGGATTTTGTTTTCATAATTGTTTTTAGTTTAGTAGTATTTATAGACCCTTTCATGCATTTAGAAAGGGTCGTAAAGTTTTGTATATGACTTAAACCCTGAAGTTGCACTATTGTACTTCAGGGATATTCTTTTATGAAACTGGACCAATCATTCGGATTTTGATAAGGAAGCTTTTATACAAATGTGCACTACTGTCTTTGTTTGAAAGCATTTCTGCGTTGAAGGAAGAATTTCAAATAGCGATTGATATTGGGATTGATTAGCAGCTCATATGGTACTATTATCTATGTCTCGACTCATTCTTGTTATATAAATTGTCATTTGATCACTCTTGCTATTATCGCTTATATATATGTGTTTTAACAGCATCCTTTATGCATCCCACTATTAGCTGTTTATAGAATGTTTTTCTTTCAATGATATATGTATCGATGATAGAAATGATAAATGCAGTAATTTTGTGTTAATCACTTTGTTTAACTATTTAGATGAAGTAATCTTTAAATGATTGAATATCTATGTTTATTTTACAGAGTCATCTATACGCCTGTCAATAGACAAAGATTATTAAACGCTGCATTTCAAAATAATAGTTGTTCCTGGGATTAGTATTAGTTCTCATATTTTTGTTGATAGATTAAGTTATCCACCTATCATTAGAATAAACAACCCATCACTCATCCACCCCTTTTTTTATTATCGGGAAACTGGTCCCGTTATATCTAGTCGGAGCCACCATCCCAAACGGAAAAGGAGCTGTACTAAGGTCCGGACCGGGTGGTTATCCCCCAATGTTTTTGCAGCGATTTTCGAGGCATCAACATTTCTGGTGCCAGAAGGAGGGCCATCTGCTATGAATGGCGAGTAAGCCAAAACCTACAAACCATTCAAAGAGTAACTCACCCTCCACCTCTCCTCGGACCTCTCGCTTGCACCCTGAATCATCAGTATCCCGACGAGACGAGGAAGAATCAACCACTACTGCTCAACTTCATCATACTTCAGAACACTTAAGTCCGGAGTCCCTTGAAGTTCAATCTATCATCCAGAAACTTCAAGGCTTCTTGATTTCACCTCCTAGATCTAAAGTATCACAAGGCAGTCAGACTTCGCAATTCCACTTACCTCCTCACCTTACCAGACTTCAAAGCGAAAAACTAGGTATTGAACCACCTAATTTTCCTTTGCTCGAAAGGAAAAGGATTAAAAAGAACGCTGAAGGTTCTGGTAGTGAAACCTTTTCTCCATCATCTTCCATTTCATCGTCACCTGTGCGAAGTCAAACACCCACTTCACCACTACATATTGTTGTTCACCAAGGGACTTCACCTCAAACATCACAATCTTTTCAGTCTTCATTTCCACCTCCCCCTCAAGCACCTGGAACACCATAGGCAATCGCTGGTACTCCTAAGATGGCTCAAAGACCATGGAGAAGTCCTGGTGCAGTCACCATGCCTGCGCCTTTACATCTGTTACCCGATTATCCTGAAAAATGGCTACCAAAGTTCAATCCAGATGCTGGAAGGTCAGCAGAAGAAAACATAAATAATTTTATGTTGTCAGTCAATTTGAAGGGAGTCACTAAAGAAGATGTGGTAGTTAGATTGTTTCCCTATACACTACAAGGATCAGCAGGGTCTTGGTATTTTTCCTTGCCCTCTGGATCCATCACCAGTTGGAATATCTTTCAGGAACAGTTCCTTACCAAATACGGCAATGATAGATCCTTGGCTACACTCGTCCATGACCTTTCCAATTTAAGGATCAAGTCAAGAGAACCCATTAAGGAGTTTAACTCCCGATTTAACAAACTCTTGAACAAAATCCCTACCGATGATAAGACAAGCGAACAAGTTAGAAGTGAGTGGTATATTACCGCCTTACCCTCAAACATAGCCATTTTTGTGGATAGGGCTAAACAGCCTACATTGGCCGAAAACATGAAAGAAGCCCTCGCTGTAGAAAAAAGTGTAATCGCCTTGGAAAAGAAAACTACCCTAGAAGAACAAAAATCCAAAAAAGTGTCATTTAAGGATGATTCGAAGAAAAAGATCACTAAGGATCCATATGACATGGAGGGCCTTCAAAAATTCCTTAAAACCATGTCAAACGAAATGGTTGAGATTAAGAAACAAGTAGCAGAGTCCTCAAAAAAGAAACCTTATAGGAATTTCAAAAAACCTGAGTCCAAGCCTCCAAATGTCATATCTTATGCAGATTCGGATCCTAAGGAAGAAGAAAAAGAAGAAACAATTACACCATCCAAAGAAGAATAAGAGGAAGTCATTGAATGCCACGGGATGTGGGACTTTATACTCCCTAATTCCGATACTGACGCTGAGCAAGAAGCCTTTCCCGTCACTATAAGGAGTAAAGTTACTCCCGAACCCGTTCAAGCTAATTCAAAGAAAAGGAGTGTTGGTACCAATACTGCAAAGGAAAAGGTACCCACAAGGAAGCCAGCCGCAACAGTATCTCAGAATCAGCCGTCATCCTCCAATATACCTTCGTCATCTAAGACATTGGTAGTATCTGATTCGATGGACTATAATATTGTTGATGACATGAAGAAAACTAAGGCAAACATCACCATGTTTGAACTTAGTAAATTAAAGCACCAACAAAAATTACTTCTCAAAGAACTTAATGCAGTTCCTTCTTCACCTCTTCCCAGTACTAAAGCTGCAAGCGACTCAGGACAACCACCTTCTGGTAGAGTTGAGGCAACTGATACAATTCTGATTGGAGATAGATCTAATTCCCATACCCCTCATTTCCTCTTAACATATGAAATTTACAATCGAAATCTACATAACTGCTTAATTGATTCTGGGACATCATCTAATATAATGCCTGCTTCAGTTTGTTATAAACTGAACATAGAACCCCAGAAATCTTCAATTCATATTGTGCAGTTAGATAGAACTAAATTTCAAGTTTTAGGGGAAATAAACTCCGTTACAATCAGGTTATCGGCGGATCCACGAATAGCCCAAAGGATTGATATCCTAGTCGCCGATATACCTGAGTTCTATGGGTTGATTTTAAGCAGGGATTGGTCAGAAAAGCTCCATGGGTATATTTCCACCAATTGGTCCCATATGTGGCTCCCCTATAAGGGCAAGCCCAATCAAATAAAGATCGATCGGGAGAAACATATGACCCACACTGTTACAGAATTTGAACAAGAAAATCAACCCATTGCGTTCAACAACAATATCTTAGGAAATTATTCTTCTGAATCATTTTTCGGCAATTATATTTCCCAACCATCTCCTTTCTCTGTTAACAATTTCGCATCGCAAATTGAAAATTTTTCGCAAACCGACAGGTCTAAATGTGTTAATGTTACTGAGAATTTTGTAAGTAAGATTGTAGATAATTCTTTATTTTGGTCTTTATATTTTGATGGATCCAAGTCTAGTGAAGGATCAGGAGCATGATGTATTTTGGTTAGCCCACAAGGAGAAAAAACAATGATGTCCTGCAGGCTAGAGATTGAATGCACCAATAACACAACTAAGTACGAAGCATTAGTCCAAGGACTACATAAAGCGATTGGACTCAAAGTCCAATACTTGAAAGTGTTTGG
The DNA here is from genome assembly GCA_000404065.3 of Pinus taeda. Lineage (NCBI taxonomy): Eukaryota > Viridiplantae > Streptophyta > Pinopsida > Pinales > Pinaceae > Pinus > Pinus taeda. The sequence continues at coordinate 98,086 of APFE030660287.1, read as the reverse complement.
AGATTCTGAGATTATTGTTAAACAAGTAAGGAATACAATTCATCGCCTTTCGAACCATCTCAAACATTATCAATCGCTAGTACAAGAGCTCACCTCCCACTTTTTAGCATTCAATATTTCTTCCATTCCCAGGTCTCAAAATTCGGCAGCCGACTTGCTAGCCAATGTCGCTTCCAAGATCCTCCCTTCCGAAGACTATAGCCCAGATAGATTTTCAGTAGAATTACTTTTTAGGCCATCCATTCCTGACAATGTAACTAATTGGAGAGTATTCAACCACGATGAAGACATTTTACAGTTTTTAACCTCCGAAAAATCCTATGATAATCAAATCATTGAGGAAGACGAGCACGATATTCAAATGCGAGATAAACATGAAGAAAACTCAATTCCAAAGCCTGTGGTGAAGCTTGAGGATCTTTACGATATTAAAGACAGGTTTAAACCTGTGTCCAATACGAAGCTCCAGAGCTCTACCTTAAGGTTTGAATTGATAAACCTTGGCACTGAACAAACTCCACAAAACATTAATTTAGGATTAGGACTTTCCATGGAGGAAAAGGAAGCATTCATTAGACTGTTACGCAAAAATAAAAATGTTTTTGCTTGGAAATATGACGATCTAAAAACGTATGATACATCCATTATCCAGCACACTATTCCAATGCTTCCCGAACAAAAACCAGTTCAACAAAAGTTGAGAAAAATACATCCAAAATTAGAGAGTCAAATAAAATCGAAACTCAATAAACTCTTGAAAGCTAAGATTATTTTTCCCGTCCGACATTCAAACTGGGTCTCCAATATGGTACCAGTCAAAAAGAAAAATGGCGACATAAGGATTTGTATTGATTTCAGAAATTTAAATAAGACGAGTTTAAAAGATAACATCCCATTACCCACTATGGAGCAGATACTCCAATCAGTGGCAGGTTCAGAGTTAATGTCCTTTTTGAACGGTTTTTCAGGATATAATCAAATTTTGGTCCATCCTCATGACCGACTCAAAACCACATTCAAAACAAAATGGGGAACGTATGCATATCAGAAAATGCCTTTCGGACTTAATAATGCAGGAGCCACTTTTCAAAGAGCAATGGATATCACTTTCAAAGGGTTAATTAACAGAACAATAGTCGTCTACTTAGATGATATTACTGTGTTTTCTAAAGAGAGATCTAATCACTTGCAGGATTTAAATCAAATCTTTCAACGCTGTAAGAAATATGGTATTTCTCTTAACCCTAAAAAATCTTTTTTCGCTATTGATCAAGGCAAGCTCCTAGGATTTATTGTTTCTAAAGATGGCATTTATATTGATCCGGACAGGATTAAAGAAATCTCTGAAATTCCTTTTCCCAACAATAAGAAATCCATGCAGTCATTTTTAGGCCAAATCAATTTTGTTAAGAGATTTGTTCCAGACTTTTCTCATTAAGAAAAATTCAGTCTTTAAATGGGGACCGGCAAAAAAAGAAGCGTTTGAATAAATCAAACAATCAATAATCAACGCCCTCGCTCTAAATACCCCTAATTTTTCTAATCATTTTACATTGTATACCATCGCGTCCAATTTCTCTTATGCTACAGTACTCACACAGATCAACAATCACAATTTGGAAGCACCCATTTCATTCTATAGTTCAAATCTTTAGGGTGCTGAACCAGACTACTCCGAAGTAGAAAAACAAGCCTTTGTTGTATATAAAGTTGTTAAACATTACAGACCCTTCCTTTTAAAAGCCCATACAAAAGTTATAGTTCCTTTCCCTTCAGTAAGGCAACTATTAATCCAAAGAGAATTGGGAGAAAAAAGGGCAAACTGGGTAACAGTACTTCAAGAATACGACCTAGAAATCAAGCCAAGAAACATTGTTAGAGGCCAAGGTTTTTGCAAGTTGTTGGCAGGAGCATCCAACATTCCAGAATCAAGTGATACAGATCAATTTGAAGCGATCAACCAGATAAGTATCGTTGACTCTGAATCACAATATGCTGATTTAATATTTTATTTGAAAAATGGATATGCACCTCCCAACCTATCTTACAAAAGCAAAAGGGCCATAAGATTGAAAGCAAAAAATTTTACCATTATTGATAATGTGCTTTTTAGGCAAAATTATGATTCAATTTTATTGAGATGCCTTGAAAAACCTAAAGCACAAAAGGTTTTGCAGGAATTACATGATGGACCAGCAGGAGGCCACTTTGGAGCTGATACAACAGCTCACAACGTCATCCATGTTGGATACTATTGGCCCACTCTGTTTAGAGATGCTCATGAATATGTAAGGAAATGCCGAAATTGCCAAACTTCTAGTGGAAGACAAAAGAAATCAGCCTTCCCTTTGCAACCGGTCAACATTGAACAACTATTTGAGCAATGGGGATTGGACATCATTGGAGAAATTACCCCACATTCTTCCAAACAGCATAAGTATATCCTTACCGCTACTGATTACTTTACCAAGTGGATTGAAGCGATTCCTTTAAAGACAACAAATTCTGAAGCTATTATTGAATTCATAGACCAATTCATCATTACCAGGTTTGGTGTCCCGAATTCTCTTGTTTTTGATAATGCATCTTACTTTTCAGGCAATGCTATGTTTGATTTCGCAATTAAAATAGGATTTAAACTCAAATACTCTGCTAATTATTATCCCCTGGGCAACGGTTTAGCAGAATCTACAAACAAAAATCTGATTAAAATTATTAAGCGAACTATCGAACTGAATCATAAGAACTGGCACAAATATTTAATATTTGAATTATGGGCTGACAGGATAACGCAAAAAGCTTCTATAGGTTCTTCTCCGTTTAAACTTGTGTATGGAAAAGAAGCAGTGCTACCAACAAATCTTGTCCTCCCTTCTCTAGCCCTAGTTCAATTTATTGAAGAAAGTCCTTCTTCTTCTTTACAACTTAGACATGACCAAATTCTAAAATTAGAAGAAGAAAGAGAAAAATCCAAAATCATTCATGCGAAACATCATCAGATCATCAAGTCATCATTTGATTCACTTTCATCCGGTTCCAAACAATTTCAAGTCGGTGATTTAGTCCTGAAATGGGACAAAGCCCATGAAGATAAGGGAAAACACACCAAATTTCAAAAGATGTGGCTTGGACCATTTCAAATCTATGAAAAGATAGGCCATTCTACCTTCATATTACAATATTTATCAGGGTTGAGATATTCTCTCCCTGTTAATGGCCTTATCTTAAAGAAACTATTCAATTGAGGAGGAAACCCCTTCTCCTTTTAATAGCATTTTTGTAGTTTGTACGAGCATTAGAAAATAAATTCATAAGGTATCTTCTATTGACCTTTGTTGTACTTAAAGAGTTGTTCAAAACAAGTAATGTGATATTTACTTTTAAAATAATAGAAGTCTTAAAGAAAACGGATGATTTCTAGGAAATTAGATATAATTGCATTCTGAAACTACACTGCAATCTTAGTGAACCCCTCTCAAAGTTTATAAATATTGTAAATCTTTTTAGATTTTCAAATTGGTCACAAGAAGGTTATCAATATCAAAATAGGAACTAATCCAATTTCAGCATCTCCAACTCTTACCTTGTCATCCATCTCCTCTTAAGGAGGAAATTGTCTATCCCACTCACCAAAGCTTGTGATTACTCAGAATGTAATTCCAAGAATACTGGATATAAAAGATAAGAGGTCTTATTACAAGTCTTCTTACCATGTTCATAGGGAAATAGTTTAGCCGACATTACCAATACTGCATACCAAAATAGGGTAATGGCTTCAATTATAAGACAAGGGGTCTCATCACGAGCCAGCTTGTTCGGTTAGATTACTACCAGTGAATGGCATTGTCACTTCGCTGGACACCAAACCAGGGAAATGGCTTTTTATCTTACAAAATAACAGAAAAGAGAAAAGAAATAGAAAATGTGAAAAACATATTTTGAATTCATTCTGTTAATCATGCTCTAAGGTGAATGGGACAATAGACAATGATATGGTTAAAAGGTATCCCTGCCGAAACTATGAACGTTTGCTGGCAGCAGAAGCTCTACCTATGACAAAGGAGTTAATTTTAAAATCTGATTTGGAAAGGTTTTCTGTTTTATCACTATCAACCAATAGAGGCCAATTTAAAATCTAGAATGTATCTAATTTTTAACAAAAGAGGGAATTAGCAAAAAAGTTTTATTTTGTTTGGAATGCAACTATACCTAGTTATATTAGAATTTTCCCTTTTGATGAAATTTCTATTTTGAAAAAGTTTAAGTATTTCTATACTTTTCAGAGATAACTGTTTCTTCCAGCAAATTGCCAATTGTTGTGCCCTACAATAACCCCCCATTTCATATCATTATTATCCAAAACCATAATATGAAATGGGTCCCTTTTTTAATTTTGTTTTTAATTGGTATCAACTTAGTTCTATTCAAAAAGGCCCGAAGAGATAAAATAAAACATTACCAAAAAATCCTTTTCAATAAACCAATCAAAAGCCTTAACATAAATGACAAAGGGAACACAACTTGAGGACATATTGGTTTTCTCCAATGCGAAATCGCTATCGGGTATCGGCAATAAATGAATTAATGCATTAAAGCCCCCTTAATCTCCGATAAGATGTGATATCGCTATCGGCAATCGGCGATAATGAATTAACGCAATAAAGCTCCCTCTTGCTCTGATGTGATGCGATATCGCTATCGGCAATCGGAAATCGACTATGCATGCCTTTCTAACTGCCCCACTCGCTACTCAAATGGAACCAATATAATGATTTATGGTTTCCCCCGACGCCCAATTGCGATAAAGGCAAAAGCGGAGTTTTCAAAGAAAATCTTAAAAGCGGGTTTAATACGATTTATTCGTATTTAAGGCCTTATCTTTCGAAGAGCCATTCATCCGTGCTCAACTGCCAAAATACCCAAGGCACGCTTCAAATAAATCATTCGGCCATTAATCGAATTGACGGGCATTGATAGGATTGACAGGTCTTAGCGGCCATTTAATGAAACAGTAAGCCTGCGATCTTTTTACAGATTTTATTCGAGGCCACCTTAAGTCAATCGTTCGCCGTGCATTCATCAATATATATCTCAGTCTATTCGATTTACGATATCATTTTCTGTATTATGTCCATTATCATCTCTGTGCAGAATTCATCCGCAGAAACAGATTTAACCAGAATGGGGAAGAAGTCCAAGAAAACCACAATGGCTTCCGCTTCGTCGGCCACAGGGCAACCTTTTGTTGATCCAAGCAATAAAAAGAAAGGGCTAATATCAGACACTACATGCCTAGGACTTGTCAGAACTACTTGGCAAGGCACCTATAACCTGATTGAAGCCGAAGAGCCAAGGGTGACAACAATACAAGTCTCAGCCGACAGCACTAGCAAATCCGAGGCTAATTTGAGAGATTTAGCCAACTCTTTTCTTCATAGAATAGCGGCCCGGGAACAAATCCTCCCATATACAGATGTGGTTAGATGGGCGATTCAGGAAATCCCGATTACCGACAGAACTTTCAGCACCACAGATGGGAGAATTTTCGGTTCCTTCCGAGCCGAGGATTTAAGGCAAATGTATCATTTGCCAGAGGCAAAGAAGAAGTATAACACGGCATTCCTGGAGAAATTACGAGCTGAGAATGAGACTGAATTTGAACCCATTCGAGGCTGGAGACAAAATCTAGCAAAGCACAAGCACGAATCTTCGGGTAATTACTTGGTCGATTCTCTATGCTCTCCTTATTGCTATGCTGGGATAATGATGTGGAGATTGTGGGGATTACATGATTCCACCAATTTTACCATAGAAATGGTCCCCTTAATGGAGGGGGCATGTAGTGGAAAAATAATGGATTGGGAAAATATATTGTCCGATAAGTTAGCATCTGCAATACTTGATTTCAGATTCAAGTCACATGTCACTGAAAGGTTCATTCCCCCATTTTACTACAGTGCATATGTATTAGATGTCTTGTGTTTTAATTTTGAATTTCCTGTGCTTGGATGGAGGTGAACGTCGCAAGACCCTGCACCCGTCCACATATACCATCAAAAGTTGTGGAAGACCAACTACAAACACCATTTGTATCAAATCTGCAACGGTTTTATGTTTCCCATTCATTACTCTATTTTCAATAAGCCTGCCCCTAAGATATCCTACCAAGCAAGGGTGGATTTAACTTCCATAGGGAGTTGGTTTGGGGAGGAAACTTTCACCTATATCAGAGTTTTTGGCAGTCAAGCCAAGCCCCACGTTCTTCCTCTATACATCCCTGATAAACTACTGGCCAGGGAAATAGCATATCAGATCATTGCCAAAGGGGTTACACAAACCCTGAAGAAAGCTAAGAAGCACGTCTGGCCCTCTTTTCCTTTGAGAATTGGTATCTATACTCTGCATGATTTCAAACATGTAGAGAAAGAAGCTGAGAAAATGAATTCGCTGACCCTGGCAACTCTACCCAGCAGGCGATTTGATCCAAACAAAGTCGCCTATAATGCACTCGACCAGGCCAAATTGACCACGTTCGAGCATGAAGAAGATATATTTGAGGACTTGTTCGCATCGGCCGAGTCGATGTATCAAGTTAAATCGCTCGCCATACTTGAATACAACGATGAGGGACTAGTTGAATTTAACATACTTAGAGAGCAGAGGTTGCAAACTTTGCCTCTAGACCTGTTAGCAACGACTCCAACAACAGAATCAAGCGAGCCTAAGCAGCGAATTGATAAAGAACCACCTATTACATCAAAGCAATAGGAGGAAGTGCATGAGCACAAACAAGAAGAGACCCAGGCAAAAGAGCAAGAACAGAAAGTAAATGAAGATACACAGATTGATCCGAAATTGCTCCAGGAATGGCAGCAATTTAATTCGATTATCAGCAATCTGGAATGCTCTAAAGATGAAGAGATTTCATAAGAGGGCAACACACAGGAGGCGACTTCAAAGCAGGTTTCAGGTGAAACCAATGACCCACCAAATCAAAAGAAGCAGAAATAATCCCAAAGGATCCATCAGGCGAAGTGATTTTGCAGATTGAAGAGATTCCTCCCTTGGATGTCTTCTATAGCCCAAAGCATAAAGCTGTAGTGAAATGACAGAGGAAGAGGAGAAGGATTGATCAACCTTATTTTTTCCCAGAACAGACAGTAACAGGCAATGTGCTATGGAAAGAAGAATTTGACCCCTTTGATGACTTGACAAAGCTATCGCAATATGCTGGAGCCTATTCGGCGGCGACAATAGATAAGGCATCGGAGGTGAGCAGTTTATTGAAGACAAAAGATCAGGATATCTTTTCACTACAGGCATAATTATCGGAAGTGCAGCAAAAGGCAGAGCAAGCAGAACAGCAATTGCTAGTACAACAACAAATAAACAATCAGCTGACTAAGCAATTGCAGGAAGAAAAATAGAGGATTGACGATAGCGCAGTCCAAAAGCAAAAGGAGCTATCAGAGGCACTGGCGCAACTAAAAGCATCAACTGAGGAAATGCTAAAATCCAAAGATGAGCAGATTGCTCAACTATCAGCTCAACTTGAGCAAACTAAAAAGCTCCCGCAGGTAGATGAGTTTAAAGCAGAGGCATTTCAATTAAACAAAGGATTGATAAGTCAGATGAAGCTTTTGTGTCAGCAAATCACTCAGGCAGAACCATTGTGCGACTTAGCGGCATCGATAAGTGAAAAAGTAGAAAATGCAAGGACAGATTTGGATCAAGCCGAAGAAACATTGACAAATTTCTTGGAATGGCAAGATTCCGATCAGGGATAGGCAGCTAACCTACCAAGGATCCTAGAATCGCACAAAGAAATTGTGGGCATTATGTTTCTGGTGAGGTTATATGTTACAGATGTTGTACTTGATGGCAACACCCATGGCAAGGCTCTCAATATGATGAAAATTAAGAAGTACGCAGGAGAACAGTTCAGAATATGCATACCCGCAGGTACGCCGTGCAGGGACTGCGGCCAGTCATGCAGGTCAGCCGTTCAGGAGGTGTGTACCCCCAGTGCACTCATTTCAAGGCAGAGAAAAGCACACGGGGGGTTTCTTATGTTTAACCCTTGGTATTTAGCCGACGGTATTGTGTTATTATGGTTTTGGCCCGTGGTATTGGTCCATGATTTGAGGAAGAGCTTGCCTATATAAAGCAAAGGAGATCATTTGGCTTGAGCATCTTTCGAAATTGAATATCTTAAGATCTGAAATATTGGGTTCTCGGTTTGAAAGCTTGATCTATAAAAGAGAAGCTGAAATCGAATTTGTGAAGGGTGATCTCTCGAGCGCAAGATAAGATCTGAGCATCTGACTGTATTTCGGCCCTAATTAGAGGTACGCAGGTGATTAACGGTGCGAGTGCATGGGCACGTAGAGCAGAAGAAGGATAAGTGCGTGGCTACGCAGGGGCGACAAAGGCGCAGTGCGTGGGTATGCAGAGGTGATGAAGGCGCAGTGCGTGGGTACGCAGATCGATGGAGGTTCAGGTGCGTACGCAGAGAAAAAGTACGCGGCGCGATAGTGTCTTTGGGTGCATGGCTTCAGTGAAGTACGCGGCGCGATAGTGTATTTGGGTGCGTACCGTATGCAGCGCAGTAGAAGAAGCAGTGCGTGGTCACGCAGTGCAGCAGAAGGAACTTTCTGGGTATACGCAGAGAAGCAGAGGGTGAAGTGCATAGCGACGCAAGCCAAAGAAAGGAAAGCTGTGTATCTGTCTCATGACTATCTGTTAACTGAATTTTTCTATTGATAAGGTGTTCTGGGTTTAATTCTATGTTGTTGATATGGTTACTATTGTTGACTGTGAAATCTACATGTACTTGATGACCATTTGATGTTTATGGATCCAGTTTGAAAATTTATGAAAAGTGGTCCTTGAAAAGAAGTAGGGGGTTGTAGCTCCCTTCGAGGAGAGACTGGAAAACGAGAGAGAGTTGTAGCTC
>APFE030660287.1:59416-88545 GCA_000404065.3 Pinus taeda | reverse complement strand
CAAAATCATTCATACGAAACATCAGCAGATCATCAAGTCATCATTTGATTCACTTTAATCCGGTTCCAAACAATTTCAAGTCGGTGATTTAGTCCTGAAATGGGACAAAGCCCATGAAGATAAGGGAAAACACACCAAATTTCAAAAGATGTGGCTTGGACCATTTCAAATCTGTGAAAAGATAGGCCATTCGACCTTCATATTACAAGATTTATCAGGGTTGAGAGATTCTCTCCCTGTTAATGGCCTTATCTTAAAGAAATTCTTCAATTGAGGAGGAAACCCCTTCTCCTTTTAATAGCATTTTTGTAGTTTGTAGGAGCATTAGAAAATAAAGTCGTAAGGTATCTTCTATTGACCTTTGATGTACTTAAAGAGTTGTTCAAAACAAGTAATGTGATATTTACTTTTAAAATAATAGAAGTCTTAAACAAAACGGATGATTTCTAGGAAATTAGATATATTTGCATTCTGAAACTACACTGCAATCTTAGTGAACCCCTCTCAAAGTTTATAAATATTGTAAATATTTTTAGATTTTCAAATTGGTCACAAGGAGTTATCAATATCAAAAGGAACTAATCCCATTCAGCATCTCCAAACTCTTACCTTGTTCATCCTCTCCTTCTTAAGTAGGGAAATTGTCTATCCCACTCACCAAAGCTTGTGAATTACTCAGAATGTAATTCCAAGAATACTGGATATAAAAGATAAGAGGTCTTATTACAAGTCTGCTTACCATGTTCATAGGGAAATAGTTTAGCCAACATTACCAATACTGCATACCAAAACAGGGTAATGGCTTCAATTATAAGACAAGGGGTCTCATCACAAGCCAGCTTGTTCGGTTAGATTACTACCAGTGAATGGCATTGTCACTTAGCTGGACACCAAACCAGGGCAATGGCTTTTTATCTTACAAAATAACAGAAAAGAGAAAAGAAATACAAAATGTGAAAAACATGTTTTGAATTCATTCTGTTAATCATGCTCTAAGGTGAATGGGACAATAGACAATGATACGGTTAAAAGGTATCCCTGCCGAAACTATGAACGTTTGCTGGCAGCAGAGGCACTATCTATGACAAAGGAGTTAATTTTAAAAGCTGATTTGGAAAGGTTTTCTATTTTATCACTATCAACCAATAGAGGCCAATTTAAAATCTAGAATGTATCTAATTTTTAACAAAAGAGGGAATTAGCAAAGAAAGTTTTAATTTGTTTGGAATGCAACTATACCTAGTTATATTAGAATTTTCCCTTTTGATGAAATTTCTATTTTGAAAAAGTTTAAGTATTTCTATACTTTTCAAAGATAACTGTTTCTTCCAGCGAATCGCCAATTTTTGTGCCCTACAACAACCCCCCATTTCATATCATTATTATCCCAAAACCATCATATGAAATGGGTCCCTTTTTTAATTTTGGTTTTAATTGGTATCAACTTAGTTCTATTCAAAAAGGCCCGAAGAGATAAAATAAAACATTACCAAAAAATCCTTTTCAATAAACCAATCAAAAGCCTTAACATAAATGATTAATCTTTTGTCATTGCGATAAAGCGATCGCAAGATCGCATATCGCAATGAAAAAGGGAACACAACTTGAGGACATATTGGTTTTCTCCGATGCGAAATCGCTATCGAGTATCGGCGATAATGAATTAACGCAATGAAGCTCCCTCTTGCTCCGATGTGATGCGATATCGCTATTGGCAATCGGCAATCGACTATGCACACCTTTTTAACTGCCCCACTCGCTACTCCTGACATGATGCGATATCGCTATCGGCGATCGGGGATTTCAAATGGAACCAATATAATGATTTATGATTTTCCCTGACGCCCGATTGCGATAAAGGAAAAAGCGCAGTTTTCAAATAAAATCTTAAAAGCGGGTTTAATACGATTTATTCGTATTTAAGGCCTTATCTTTCGAAGAGCCATTCATCCGCACTCAATCGCCAAAATACCCAATGCATGCTTCAAATAAATCATTCGGCCATTAATCGAATTGATGGGCATTGATAGGATTGACAGGTCTTAACGGCCATTTAATGAAACAGTAAGCCTGCGATCTTTTTACAGATTTTATTAGAAGCCACCTTAATTCAATCGTTCGCCATGCATTCATCAATATATATCTCAGTCTATTCGATTTACACTATCATTTTCTGTATTACGTCCATTATCATCTCTGTGCAGAATTCGTCCGCAGAAACATATTTAACCAGAATGGGGAAGAAGTCCAAGAAAACCACAATGGCTTCCGCTTCGCCGGCCACAGGGCAACCTGTTGTTGATCCAAGCAATAAAAAGAAAGGGCTAATATCAGACACTACATGCCTAGGACTTGTCAGAACTACTTGGCAAGGAACCTATAACCTGATTGAAGCCAAAGAGCCAAGGGTGACAGCAATACAAGTCTCAGTCGACAACACTAGCAAATCCGAGGCTAATATGAGAGATTTAGCCAACTCTTTTCTTCATCGAATAGCGGCCCGGGAGCAAATCCTCCCATATACAGATGTGGTTAGATGGGCGATTCAGGAAATCCTGATTACCGACAGAACTTTCAGCACCACAGATGGGAGAATTTTTGGTTCCTTCTGAGCCGAGGATTTAAGGCAAATGTATCATTTGTCGGAGGCAGAGAAGAAGTATAACACGGCATTCCGAGAGAAATTCCGAGTTCAGAATGAGACTGAATCCGAACCCATTCGAGGTTGGAGACAAAATCCAGCAAAGCACAAGCACGAATCTTCGGGTAAGTACTCGGTCGATTCTCTATGCTCTCCTTATTGCTATGCTGGGATAATGATGTGCACATTGTGGGGATTACATGATTCTGCCAATTTTACCATAGAAATGGTCCACTTAATGGAGGCGGCATGTAGTGGTGAAATAATGGATTGGGCAGATATATTGTCCGATAAGTTAGCATATGCAATTCTTGATTTCAGATTCAAGTCCCGCGTCACTGAAAGGTTCATTCCCCCATTTTACTACGGTGCCTATGTATTAGATGTCTTGTGTTTTAATTCTGAATTTCCTGTGCTCGGATGGAGGTGGACGTCGCAAGACCCCGCACCCATCCACATATACCATCAAAAGTTGTGGAAGACCAACTACAAACACCATTTGTATCAAATCTGCAACGGTTTTATGTTGCCCATTCATTACTCTATTTTCAATAAGCCTGCCCCTAAGATTTCCTACCAAGCAGGGGTGGATTTAACTTCCATAGGGAGTTGGTTTGGGTAGGAAAAGTTCACCTATATCAGAGTTTTTGGCAGTCAAGCCAAGCCCCACGTTGTTCCTCTATACATCCCTAATAAACTACTGGCAAGGGAAATAGCATATCAGATCATTGTCGAAGGGGTGACACAAACCCTGAAGAAAGCTAAGAAGCACGTCTGGCCCTCTTTTCCTTTGAGAATTGGTATCTATACTCTGCATGATTTCAAACATGCAGAGAAAGAAGCTGAGAAAATGAATTCGCTGACCCTGGAAACTCTACCGAGCAAGCGATTTGATCCAAACAAAGTCGCCTACAATGCACTCGACCAGGCCAAATTGACCAAGTTCGAGCATAAAGAAGATAGATTTGAGGACTTGTTCGCATTGGCCGAGTCGATGTATCAAGTTAAATAGCTTGCCATACTTGAATACAACGATGAGGGACTAGTTGAATTTAACAGACTTAGAGAGCAGAGGTTGCAAACTCTGCCTCTAGACCTGTTAGCGACGACTCCAACAACAGAATCAAGCGAGCCTGAGCAGCGACTTGATAAAGAACCACCTATTACATCAAAGCAACAGGAGGAAGTGCATGAGCACAGACAAGAAGAGACCCAGGCGAAAGAGCAAGAACATAAAGTAAATGAAGATACACAGATTGATCCGAAATTGCTCCAGGAATGGCAGCAATTTAATTCGATTATCGGAAATCTGGAATGCTCTAAAGATGACGAGATTTCAAAAGAGGGAAACACACAGGAGGCGACTTCAAAGCAGGTTTCAGGTGAAACCAACGACCCACCCAAATCAAAAGAAGTTGAAATAATTCCAAAGGATCCATCGGGAGAAGTCATTTTGCAGATTGAAGAGATTCCTCCCTTGGATGTCTTCTATAGCCCAAAGCATAAAGCTGTAGTGAAACGACAGAGGAAGAGGAGAAGGACTGATCAACCTTCTTTATTCCCAGAACAGACAGTAACAGGAAATGTGCTATGGAAAGAAGAATTTGACCCCTCTGATGACTTGACAAAGCTATGGCAATATGCTGGAGCTTATTCGGCGGCGACAATAGATAAAGCATCGGAGGTGAGCAGTTTATTGAAGACAAAAGATCAGGATATCTTTTCGCTACAGGCACAATTATCAGAAGCGCAACAGAAGGCAAAGCAAGCAGAACATGAATTGCTAGTACAACAACAAATAAACAATCAGCTGACTAAGCAATTGCAGGAAGAAAAATAGAGGATTGACAATAGTGCAGTCAAAAAGCAAAAGGAGCTATCGGAGGCACTGGCGCAACTAAAAGCATCAATTGAGGAAATGCTAAAATCCAAAGATGAGCAGATCGCTCAATTATCAACTCAACTTGAGCAAACCAAAAATCTCCCGCAGGTAGATGAGTTTAAAGTAGAGGCATTTCAATTAAACAAAGGATTGATAAATCAGATGAAGCTTTTGTGTCAGCAAATCACGCAGGCAGAACCATTGTGCGACTTAGAGGAATCCATAAGTGAAAAAGTAGAAAAGGCAAGGACAGATTTGGATCAAGCCAAAGAAACATTGACAAATTTCCTGGAATGGCAAGATTCCGATCAGGGACAGGAAGCTAACCTACCAAGGATCCTAGAATCGCACAAAGAAATATTATTCACAGGATGGCAATCTCAGTTAATGAAGGCAGAAAGAGCGATTTTAAGATGCAAGACAACCACTAGTAATTTGGTTGAATTGGTTAATAATACTCTTTACTTTTCTAACATGATTTTTCAATGTACTCTAGGCCAATTAACAGCAACTAAGATGCTGGAGCAATCATGTTACCCAGAGCTGGAGAAAAATGGAAGGTTAATTGCGGGAATCAACAGTTTGACATGGGATTCCTATTGGTTCTTTTTAGTGAAGCCGCACAGCCAGAGAGCCACCCTCAAATGCCTCACAGATGCGATCGGGTATATTATCCCCGATATTTAGGATGCCACCTTTGCTTCCCAACTCAGCTTACGCCTCAATAGACCACCCGAAGTGGAGCCAATGCTTGCGATAAGCCAGCTCGGGTTTAAAGGCAAACAGCCTGAGTCATGATTCACATCGCCGACTTCCAGATCGTTCCCAAGAAGATAGATAGTATTAATTGATGCCAATTAAGTAGGATTTTGTTTTCATAGATTTTTTAAGTTTGGTAGTATTTATAGACCCTTTCATGCATTTAGAAAGGGTCGTAAAGTTTTGTATATGGCTTAAACCCTGAAGTTACACTATTGTACTTCAGGGATATTCTTTTATGAAACTGGACCAATCATTCTGATTTTGATAAGGAAGCTTTTATACAAATGTGCACTATTGTCTTTGTTTGAAAGAATTTCTGTGTTGAAGGAAGAATTTCAAATAGCGATTGATATTGGGATTGATTAGCAGCTCATATGGTACTATTATCTATGTCTGGACTGATTCTTGTTATATGAATTGTCATTTGATCGCTCTTTCTATTATCGCTTATATATATGTGTTTTAACAGCATCCTTTATGCATCCCACTATTGGTTGTTTATAGCATGCTTTTCTTTCAATCATATATGTATCGATGATATAAATGATAAATGTAGTAATTTTGTGTTAATCACTTTGTTTAAACTATTTAGATGAAGTAATATTTAAATGATTGAATATCTATGTTTATTTTACAGATTCATCTATATGCCTGTCAATAGACAAAGATTATTAAACGCTGCATTTCAAAAGAATAGTTGTTCCCGGGATTAGTATTAGTTTTCGTATTTTTTTTTGATAGATTAACTTATCCACCTATCATTAGAAGAGACAACCCATCACTCATCCACCCCTTTTATTCATTATCGGGAAACTGGTCCCGTTATATCTAGTCGGAGCCACCATCCCAAACGGAAAATGAGTTGTACTAAGGTCCGGACCAGGTGGTTATCCCCCAATGTTGTTGCAGCGATTTTCGAGGCATCAACATGATCCAAATCAAATGAACGAGTTTGTATTGGATGTGTCTTAATTTACCCACAAAGGAATTAATTTATTCTTTCTTGCAGATTTAATTTCCCTTGTACAAATAATGTAGCTAAATACAAGGCTTGGTTACAAGGTCTTCGTAAAGCTATTGAAATGGACATTAAAGATATCATAGTTTTAGGTGATTCAAAGATTATTGTAAAACAATCCAATAAAACCATTCATTATGTATCCAACCTTTCAAAGAATTGTAGACAAGAAGTATGGGACTTTTCTCAACAATTTGATAAATTTGAGTTAGATTCTATGCCTCGTTCTCAAAATTATGATGTCGATCTACTTGCTAATGTTGCATCAAAGGCACTGCATGTTGAAAATATTTCTCTAGACCACTTTTCACTCGAAATTATGTTTAGACCTTCAATTCCTGATAATATTCAAAATTGGAGAGTGTTTGATAATGATGATAAAATCAAAGATTTCTTAAACTTAGAAGATACTTTCCAAGGATCCATTGTTGATGAATATAAACATATTTCTTAATTACAATCTGACTCTCCATATGATTCAAGAAATCAAAACTTCATTCCAAAATCTATAGTCCGATTGGAAAATTTATATGATTTTCAAAATAAATTCAAAGGGAGTAAAAATTGCAAAACCAATAGTTCTTCGATGCAATTTGAAGTAGTTAATCTGAGAACATAAAACCAACCTCAAAATGTTAATCTGGGAATAAATTGTACACCTACAGAAAGATCCAAATTTGTATGCTTTTTCTTGGATTTATGATGATTTGAAGATTTACGATACTAAAATCATACAACATGTAATTCCAATCAAATCTAACACTCAACCATTTCAACAAAAATTAAGGAAAATTCATCTTATACTTGAAGGACAAATCAAAGAAGAGCTTAATAAAATTTTAAAAGCTTGGATTATTTTTCCAGTCAAGCATTCCCAATGGGCATCAAATTTAGTACCACGTCGAAAGAAAAATGGAGATATTAGAATTTGCATTGGTTTTTGAAATCTGAATAAATCATTTGAAAAAAGACTATTATATTGTCCCTCCAATGGAACATATTCTTTAATTATTTGGAGGATCGGAAATGTTCTCTCTTCTTGACAGATCCTCTAGCTATAATCAATTTTTTATTGCATCGGAAGATCAAATTAAAACCACTTTTTGAACTAAATGGGGCACATATGCTTATAAAAAGATGCCATTTGGATTAATCAATGTCGGGGCTACTTTTCAAAGATCCATGGATATTTATTTTAATGGACTTACAAATAAATTCATGGTGGTATACCTAGATTATATCATAGTTTATTCAAAGAAAAGAATTCAATATGTTGATCATTTGAGAAAAATAATTGAAAGATGTCGAAAATATAGAATCTCATTAAATCCCAAAAAGACTATATTTGTTGTCACTGAAGGTAAATTATTGGGATTTATAGTTTCTAAAGAAGTTAGCATTATCGATCAGGCAAAATCAAATCAATCTTCCAAATTTCTCTCCCGCATAGTAAAAAATCTATGCAATCTTTTCTTGGAAAGATTAATTTTGTTCGAAGATTTGTTCCAAGTTTTGTTGAAATGGTTAAACCAATGCAAGATATGATTAATTAAGATCATGTTTTTAATTGGGAATCTCTAGAAAAAAAATGCTTTTCAAAAGATTAAAGAAGTTGTTAGGGCCTAAATCTACCTTAGGCTGAGAAAGGCAGGACTAGGGTAACATCAAACCACGCTTAACCTAGTAGCTAGCCCTATCAGGTCGGGAGAGGGCTCTCTCCTTGTAAATCTTAGGAAAATATAGAAAATGAGGCTTGAGATGACTGATGTAAAGACTAATTTTAGGCTAGGTATATGCTTAGAGGAGTTTGATTGAGTTTTATGTTGGTTTGCTGGATCAAAAGTGAAAGGCAGTTTTCGGTCTGGGGAATGGACTTAGTCTTGCAGAGGTTTCTGTGGGGCGAGGTAGGAAAATGCTTTAGTACTTTGAAATAAGTGAAATGGAAAGTCTTAAGACTGGTGAGGAGTTGGAGAGGGCATGAAAGTATCAGGAATCCTCTTCAAATAGTAGAAAACATATAAAGCTAAATAAACCCTAAGGTAGAGCACTACAACATCAATGATTTCTACCTTTATACTTGATTCATTTAGTTAAGTTGAAAAGAGAGAGATAATGGCACACATAAACACATAATAACTTGAATTACAGAAGGAGAAACAATACTAAATCACCTTGCCACAAGAATCCCACAAAATGCTACAAACCCTGGTTTATTTCCTTGCCAAACTGCAGAGATGAATGTACAATAATGCTCAAAGCTTTCACAAGAGTCTAACCTTTACAATGACTGAAAAAACACATGATATAGACCTCCAAACCACCTGTGCTATCCATCAAGGGTCGAATCCATGAGAAGAGGGGTGGTTTCAACCATATCTAAACTAGGAACACAAAAGTAGGCAGTGGAACAACTTGCCTCTAAAACCTAGGAAACTTATTCATTCATCTTCAAACCACCTACAACTGATGTATCTAACTTATCAAGTCAATTTTTATCATTTTTACATCATATTACATCAATTTAAATCATGTCAGCTCATGAATTTGACCATAAGAGAGAAAAAGTCAAACTAGAAGAAAACTAGGCGAAAAACAAAGTTTTTGGGCAAAATTGGCACTTTTTCATCCTGTGCATAGTGCCACTTTTTCTATGCATAGTGCTTTTTTCCAGCTGCATTTGGAGGCCTTCCCCTTCACCAACTTTGCTCCAAGTTGGCTTGTTGGATCTGTCTGTCTAATTTCTAGGACAAGTGGAATTTCTGAATTTGGTACTCATTTGCCCCTCCAAATATCAGTTCTCCCAACACAGCTTCATGTGTGGCCAAAAAGTGGCAGAGAGGGCATTTTTGAGGTGTTTTTGGCCCTTTAGGTGACCCAAAGCTTGTCAAAATTTCCTAGTAATTTCTGGGCATGCATAATTTTTCATGAGGAATCCAAAAATGGAAAGTTTTCCTCCAAAGAAGGTCCCTAGAAAAGGCGAGCGCCAGGTGGTGCTACGCACCTACCAGAAAAACCTATTTTTTCCTTGAAAATTTTAAAATTGCCAAAAAAATTTCCAAATTTCTTGAAATTTGGCATGAGTGATGTGCATCAAGTACTATGCTGGGCCAAGGAAGCTTCAACCAAGATCTTGGTCTTTCTTCTCCTCAAAGTCTTCCTCAACTTGGCTTTTAGGCACCTTATCCTAGTTTTGCAAATTTTGTTTCGTGCCAAATAGTGATATGCCATGTGCCGCAACATCTTTTTCTCCTTGTTGGCCTTCTCAAGCAGCTTCTCCAAGTGCATATTTTCCCTCTCTAGCCAAGATTCCTAGTCAGCATCAATCTCTTGCTCAAGGGTTTTCAATTTGACTTTGTTTCCTTTTTATGCTTGCTTGTTTTCCCTTATGGTTTGTAACTCCATGATGGTTTGTTTATCCTCCAACTGCTTGTTCTGTTGCTCAAGGTAATTGATGATCCACTTATCTCTTTCAAGGTTAAGAGATAAGGCATGGATGTTAGCTTCTTGCTCTTTTATGATCTCCTTGAGTTTTGAGCTTTGGGATCCCAAATCAGTATCATCATCCTGAATCAAAATGAAATCTCTATCCTGACCTTCAGAAGGCTCTACCTCATGCAATGGTTGTTTTCCTTTATATTGTACCTGCTTTGCTGAAGAAGAAGGCAAATCCCCTTTCACCCCGGGTGAAGATATCATTTGCATGTTGTCCGGTGAAGGAAACGAGACCCCTTCCACCTCGGGTGGAGATAGTACTTTTTTTGCAGCTGCAAATAGCCTCATTGTCCCCTTTTCTTCAGTGACAAATACTGGCACCCCTGTAGCTTGAGTCTCATGAACCTCTAGTTGGTTTGAACGTCCTCCTTCCTCTTGAAACACTTGGGATCACTTGAGGGCTTTTGAAAACCTCATGTGAAATGAAATTATCCCATGAAACATTCAACAAACTCAACTGATGCAAAACAACAATCTTGATCAATGAAAAATGATAAATGTTGTTGAACTGTTGATGAAGAGGTTTTCTTTGCACCAATGTAGCCATTTTCTCAATGTTTATGCATATAAAATAGGGGAGGTTCATCATTCTCACTCTAGTGAAATGAATCAATAATCTAACATGATAGGTGTACAAGTGAGAAAATCCCCCTTCATAGCTGAAGTATTTGATAATGAGCTTCATGAGTGGAGCATAAGTGTCCTATAGGTATCTGAAAGGAAAGACCCTACTGATTTGCTTCTGATAACTAGCCTTGATATAAAGCTCATAATGCTCTTTGCTCACATGTTGTCCTTTGTTCCACTGTTCACCCACATTTGGAATACATGTTGCTTCATCTATAGTTTCAGGTGTTAAAGTGAAGGAAACACCTGCTAAGTTCACCTGGCCATTGTGAAGATGAAGGACAAATAGTCTAGCAAGACTGATGTTTGAAACATGTTACTGCAAGGGCACAAGCCAATAACTCTGTGAGTGTAGTGGGCTCCTCCCGGATGTGTTTTCCTCCCTTATGTGGTTTTCTTGGTGCATGAATCTCTTGGGAGGAATGACTCGCAGTTTCCTCATCTCTTTCATAAGCTGAATCTGTTTCCATATTTGCTACTGTATGGTGCAAAATGATGAGTATGAAGAGATTTTATTTCAAGAATAGGTGATTGTTGTTGTCTTGTTTGGGATTTGATGAAAGGGACTGATGAGTGGAAGGTTTTGATGTTGAGTGTAGAGTTATTATGGAGTGATAGAATTTTGGGAATGAAAATTAGGGTTTGGGGAATAGTGGGAATTAAGTGTTAGGGTTTTAGGGTTTGGGGATAGAGGGTAGGATAGGTGTCAATGAGACAGGTAAAGGGGAAGAAAATGTAAGGAAATATAGTGAAGGGAAAATTATGCAAAGGATTAGATAAACAACAAAAATGACAAAAAATTGCAAACCCTTGGCAATTTTGCAATGCAACTGTGCAGCAAATTAGGGTTTGATTTTTCTGCTATCAAAACACCATCAAGGATGAATAAATCTCTTTTATTGTCAAATGAATGGGTTTACTTACTTGAAGGGATGGTGTTAGCAAAATTTAGAGCTTTTTGGAAGGTTGGTTGAAAGATTTTTGGGCTTGGCAAACTGGTGCACCGCGCCAACACCCAGGTGCACCACGCTAGTTCAAATCTCTTTGCAATTTTTGCGCCCAGTGCGCCGCGCCAAGCAGGTGCACCGTGCCAACAGAAAACTCTAAACTCTGCTGCAATTTTCCTCTATTTTCCTTCAAACACGATTTTCACCTTGTTTCTCTCTCACTTTGGGCAAATGAAGTTTTCAAATACCAAAGATAACTTTATATACACCTTGGCTTTTAATTTTTCATTTGAAAAACCCATTTTTCTAAAGTTCCTTTTCACTTTGTTCTTTAAAAACTCTGTTTTGCAGTTTGGCTCTCTTTTTGTCATTTGATGGACTAATGCTTGGATTTTCTTGTTTATTTTGCAGGAGTTGGAGTGCAAAAGTTTGGCAAGGTGACCCAGGGCTGCAGATGATGCTTATTACATATAGGAAAATTAAAATTACATGAAATTTTTATACATAGAACATAAAAACTATGTTTTTCCTCAAAATAGGGTTTTGAGGAAAAAATCAATTACTGGGTATATCATTATTGAAATTTTGATGTTGAGACCTTATTAGACCTCCTCATGCGCCTGCTGACCATTATTGAGATTTTTCATGACTATGGTGACAATCCCTAGACCTAATGAGACTTGAAAACCCTAAAATGACTTCTTCAAATGAAATGAAATAAAAATGACAACAAATGACTTGTACATATGGAAATAGGCCAGCAGATGAAAAGCATGAGGGAAATTGATAAATAACCGCTATCATCAGATGATCCATGACCTAATGGAATGCAGCTGATCGGATGAGACACCTAATATGCATGCAAAAGGAGAATTTGATCACTGATGGAGGGATGAAGATACCAACACTAACAGAAGCCATTGTTAATGCTCCATCACTAATTAGTCCAAATTTTGATAAAGAATTCTTGATGTATACATTTGCATCTGATATCTCTTATGTAGTTGTTCTTACTCAAAAGAATTTTGGAAATACTAGAATTTGTATTTCATTCATGAGTTATGGCTTGCAAGGTGTTGACCTAAACTATCTAAAAATAGATAAGCAAGATTATGTTGTTTATAAATCAGTCAAACACTTCAGACCTTTTTTATTCAAATCCCTTATTAAAGTGATAGTTCCTCATCCTGCACCTAGAAATTTATTAGTTCAAAAGTATTTAGGAGAAAAAAATAGCAAACTGGATGACTACGTTGCAAGAATATGATTTATAAATTAAACCATCCAAATCCGTAAGAGGATAAGGTATGTGTAAATTATCAGTTGAAGCAGAGGATACCACCTAGAAGAAGATCAAAGTGCCAAATCTGAAGTAGGATGGTACAATGAATTTGAAATGAATCAAGAACAAATTTTGTACATACCTATTATTAGAGTCCTATGATTCATATGATCAAATGATGACTGGCTATTATCTTTCAATTGATGGAATTGTAAATAATATTGTCTTCTGCAAATTATTTCCAAGAAAAAGAATAGAAAAAGTAAATAAGGGGCTTGCAAAATCAAATGTGCCCTAGATTTGATTAATTTGGTTTAGATTAGTTAATTTGATTTGAAATAAATTAATTATGTGGTTAAATGTGACTAATTATTTGTAGTAGAATATATTATTCATAAATGTTTCAAAGGTTTTAATAAAGTTGGAATGTGACAAATAAGGTATGTTGGCATGTGATTATCAACTATGCAAGATTCAACAGTTGAGATCTCCCTCGCCTGGATCAACGGTGGGGGAGTGCTTTCGGGCCCCCCTGAGCTCCATCCCACTTTACCCACGGTGGGGGGTCCGAAAGGCTCTGCTACATGTCACCCTCACCATGCTTTGCACCCCCTCTTGCCTTTTCACTCATCACGCCCCCCTCTTCCAAAAACCACTCTTATCTCTCGCCATTTCATTCTAACCTCCACGTCCCTACATCACATCCACTCCCCTACTACCACGTACCTCCTCCTGCTCGAGCCCACTCTTGCTCATTGCTCCATTCTCGTGCCTTCCTCCCATGCTCACATGTCAACAATTTCCACAAACCATGTGCCTCCACACTATCCCCCACCTCCATGTCACCTCCTGATTCCACGTCATATATCCATTCCATCCCACTCCCGTCAGATCAATAGTGAATGTTGGCAAATTAAAGTCATCAACGAATTGGAAAAATAATCAGTTAATACTATGTTTTTTCCTATACAACATAGTGATTTCGAGCATGGTTTCCAAACAAACAAGAATGAATTTCTCAAAAATGAAATAGGTTTTTATCAAGAACGGACCCATTTAAAAAAACTATGTTAGTTTTCTAACAGTTATTATGGTTTAGGAGATTCGCATGAATCTTTGAAGGCGTGTTTTCCAGAAATTTCTTGTTTTAAGCCATTGTTTTAAATGTATTTTCCGAATAGATGAAAATGAGTTTTCAAAAAAATAAAGAGTTTTTTATTGGTAACATCCTCCTCTACAAAAACCTCTCTCAATTTTTGTACATCTGTCATGGGTTGAGATATTCAAAGGGATCACTAGACCCTATTTTTCAAAATTTCGTGAGGAAACATCTCATGGGCAGTTAGTGACTAGGATGCTGCCTAATCAAATAAGACGTGCTATCAAATTCGAATTGTTGTTCCTTACCACCAAAAATCATCAAAAATAGTGCCAAGAAAATTCATTCGTTTTGAATGTCCTATATTTTAGTCCTATTTTTGTAAACAATTTTAAGATATTTGTAATAAATCTTGATATTTTGAATCAAGACATTTTGTGAAGAATTTGTATAAATACTTCATTAATTGAGGCAATAGGTGTTGGGACTTGTTTGAAGAAAAGGAATTGAATTGTAAAGCAGCCCACAAAGCCACCATTGATCATATTTTCAGTAATACAGTGCAATCATTATAGGATTCTTGTGTCATTTTTATTCGTGAAGTGCATCTCTCTTTGTCAATTTGTTTTCTCTTTATTATCATATGTGATTCTCAAATCTAAATTATTCTAAGAAGATCAAGAACAGAGTTTGTTTGAATGTACACTCTGTCTCTGGCTTAAAAATCATTTTTATGTTTTCTACTGAAGATTAAAATCAGAATTCTTAACTGCTTTGTTTTTAATTGGATCTATAAATCTTTTCCTCTCCTTCACATCATAGATCTTAAAGGATCCAGTGAATTTTCCTAACCTACCCTGTAAGTTTAGCCTGTAAACTTTGTATTTGATCACCTCAAACCTGTGACTTCATTTCCCAATGGCCTTTCTTCCCAGTTTCAACCCAACAACACAAAAAACCCAAACCTGAACTTAATAGCTAGCCTAATACCTTCAATCAAACAAAGCCAAATGATAAAGAGAGATCCTTCTATGAAACTGGAAGGGCTAGATTCCCAGTTTCCAAAGTGGTTATGTGGTTACCTCTATGATTTTTTCCACAACCTCAAAAATTATGGAGTGATAACACCTATGCCAAAAAAATATGTTTATGTTGATATAAAATGTCTCTTAATTCATGGTACTGCTCCAAACCATCTATAAATCAGACAAAAAACAGCTTTATGGTTGAAATGTTCTAAATATCAATTCATTGATGGCATTATTTTAGAAAAAAATTATGATGATGTTTTACTTAGATGCCTTGAGAAATATCATGCAAAAGAGGTGTTGATGGAGTTACACAATGGACCTTCTGGTGGTAATTCGGGTGGAGAAACCACTACACATAAATTTTTACGAGCAGAATATTACCCTATTCAAGGATTCTTTTGCATATGCAAGAAAGTGTAAAGAATGTCAAACTGCAGCAAGCAAAGAAAAAGACCTACTCTTCCTATTCAACTTGTTGATGTCGAAGGACCATTTGAACAATGGGGATTAGATATAATTGGTGATATTAATTTGAACTCTTCAAAGTTAAATAAATTTTCACAACCACTGAGTACTTCACAAGATGGAAAAAAGAAATTGCTTTGAAAAAATTCAATGATGAACAAGTATGATCATTCTTGGAAACCCATATTATCCCAAGGTTTGGAGTTCCATTATCTTTTGTATTTGATAATGCTTCATATTTTTCTTCTCTTAAGATGATTGAATTCTGCCTAGAAAAGGGTATTAAAATTAGATTATATGTTAACTATTACCCTCAAGGTAATGGTTTAGCAAAATCTACAAACAAAAACCTAATTAAAATCCTTAAAAAGGTTGTCCAAAATCACCAAAGGAATTGGCATAATCAGTTATCTAACGCCCTTTGCGCAGATAGAGTCACTCCTAAACGAGCATTAGGAAGTTCTCCATACTTTCTGGTATATGATAAGGAAGCTATTTTTCCTGAAAATATTTTCTTACCATTCATTCAATTAGCTTAATCTGTAAGGCATAATTCAATCAAAGATATGGATGTCAGATTATATACATTGTTGAAATTGGAAGAGGAACGACAAAAAGCAAAAGTTAAGTTTCACAAACATCAACAAATTATGAAAAGATGGTTTGATAAACATTTAGCAATTGATAGAGAATTTGTTGTTGGTGACCTAGTTCTCAAATGGGATAAAATCCATGAAGTAAAAGGTAAGCATTCTAAGTTTCAACATCTTTGGAATGCTCATTTTCAAATCTTTTCAAAACCTCGCCCGTCAACTTATATTCTTCAAACATTAGAAGGCCAAGAAGAAAATATGCCAGTAAATGGGAAAATTTTGAAAAGATATTTTTCATAAATGAAAATCTTCCAAGAACATATGTAAATATTTTGTTTTACTAAGGTTGTTATTATCCTTAAAAAATCATTTTTATCATTTTTTATTCTATTTTATTTTATGTTTTTGAATTTTTATACATTGTTTTCCTCGGAAAAAGTCATAATTTCATCGCTTCGGAAACAAAGTAGAAATTAAAAGTTGTAGATATATGCATTGCATACATTTCAAAAATCATATGTCTTATATATCGTCTATGTATATCGAATATTACATATATATTGAAGATCTAAAAATAACAAAATTTTACCAAAATCATGTCCAAATTGTGTCCCTAAATCATATCAACAAAATTATATTGAGCCCCTCTCAGGAAGGGGTCATTGATAAGAACCCCTCCACCCATCTGGAAGGAACTCTTCAATCTGCATCATCCCCATTTGAAGCACTGAACCCTTCTTGGCAGCCACATCAGCCAGATAATTCCTCTCCCTGTAGACATGTGTAATAGTAAAACTATCAAACTGTTGAATGAAGAGAAATATATCTTCAATGATTGGAAAATATCGAATTATATGACAGTGATGAATCTTATTCACCAAGTGCACGATTATCTGAGAGTCCCCAAGTAATTGAATAGCTCAACAACCTTTCAGAATTTCCTGTTGATGAAGAATGTATAGGCCCATCAATTCAAAAAAATTGTACTCCCCTCCCCTAAACCTACAGAAAATAAAAGTACTGATTTGCAAAAATATATAGGATTGCCCCTGCCCCCCCCAACTATAGGGTTCCCCGTGGATGAACCATCAAAAAACCCCATGGGATATTATAGTCAATGAATTCCGTCTGAACATCATGGATCCACCCCACAGAAGGAATGGATGTAAAATATGAGAATACACCAATATCTTGAACAACCACCATCGAAGAAGTCAATAGTTTGTCAACGA
The DNA here is from genome assembly GCA_000404065.3 of Pinus taeda. NCBI lineage: Eukaryota > Viridiplantae > Streptophyta > Pinopsida > Pinales > Pinaceae > Pinus > Pinus taeda. Next base: position 71,474 of record APFE030660287.1, on the reverse strand, counting down.
AAATGGCAGCATTCCTCACTAGCCAGATACCCTAGGCAATAATCATAATAAGAGAATGAAATTGCATATAGGGACCTTCATAATACCATTTCTATTATGCCTCATCAAAGGAGTTACCCGCCCAAACAAATTGCATACCCAATAGCCATGAAACCTCCAACAAAACAGCGCGGGAAAATGGACACTTAACAAATAAATGAGGAATATCATCCGACGACAATTTGCACAAGAAGCACCAGCTTAGACCATTAAACTATATTTTTTGCATAAAATCCCATGTAAGCCACCACCATTTGAGATTACGCACTACAACATCCACACAGAGCTTAATATAACCTGCCTTCAATGTATAGATGCCCGACAAAACAGAGTCCCAAACCAACATATCTACATGATCTATGATCCCAATGTGTGCAGAAGAGAACGTGCTTGAAAATATATTCTAGCATGCAAGATGTACACCCAACAAATTGGGGCGCTCCCCAGAAATCCACCCTTGTTTCCATATAGTAGTTGTTACATGATCTTGAATCTGATGTAGAGCTCTATATCCAACCTCTACAAGAAGTATGCATAATTCCTCAGGAATTTTATGATCATTTCTACTCCCCGACCATGGGTCCAAACCTACCTGAATCGACTTCCCATCTCCTACCTTCCATGCCAAACCACTCCTAATAATCTCCAATGATCTCAACAATGCCTTCCACATCACAAAGGAATTCCCAACAGTCCATGATGGTAGCCTCAACCATTTAGTCATTGAATATGGTTTAATATATTTATCATACATCACAGAAGTCCACATAGTATCTGTGGAGATGATTCGCCACCCAACCTTAGCTACCAATGCCTTAGAAAAATGAAAAAAGTTTTTCAATCCCCAACCTCCTAGCGCTTTTGGCATCGAGATAGAGTTGCCTTGAACCCATGGTAGGCCCTACTCCTTGTGTCCCCTCCACAAATATTAAACACATAGCCGATGAATCCTCTCCAAAGTCCCTATTGGGATCCAAGCGAGAGACAACCAGTAAACTAGTATAGCCTCTGGGACAAATTTGACCATCACCAACCTACCAGCCCTCGAGAGCCACCGATGGCACCATACTTTCAAACGCTTCTCAATCTTGGCAACTAACCACTTCAAATCAGTTTTTTGGTAATCAATGGGCTTCAAATAGAACCCTAGATACTTGAAGCCCTCATCAATATCCAATATAGAATAATCACTTAGAAGACAAATATTCAATCTCCATCACCTCAATATTGAAACAAGTAATGGAGGATTTACCCAAGTTAATAACCATACATGTAACTTTCATAAACAACTCTAACCCCCTACACAATTTATCTACATCTCTACATGACCTGTCACAAAATGTTGAAAATAGCAACAAGAAATGATAAAAATAGAATCCATAATATTCCAATTTTAATTTTTCCTTGAATTAAAATTCGAATTTAGTCTCACCAGCTGCTTGAAAAATAATTAGTCATTTCATCTTTTGTTAATTAGTTGGAGAAATTCAAGTTAGAAGTCTTTGTGAAGTCATGTAACAGTTATCCCTTAAATTAAGGAGATTATCCCTTAATTAAGGAGATAAGATTGAGTTATATTTGAGTTGTGATTAGTTAACTCAATTTACTGAGTCAAGTCCAGTTAAATTAGTTCCAAATTGTTTGAGGAACTAATTGTGAGTTATGAGTCAGTTGATGCATGCATGCACTCAACTAGTGTACTCCAAATAACTGAAAATTCTCTCATCATTAACTCATGCATGTCTATTATGAGAAAGACCCAGTTGAGCTAAATGTCAAGGACAGTGTACTATCAGTTGCATGTTTTCTCCTATAAAGGAAACTCATGCATGCAGAAGGAATAAGGTTCCTTGAGGATTGCACAGTTTTACAGGGTGTGAGGTCAGTGTGAGAGATCAATGTTACACTTGGTAACAGGAGGATCAACCAGGAGAAACTGCGCAAGGAAATAGGAGGCTTGGAGGGCAGAGGAGAAGGTTTGTGAGAATCCTTGTTTTCCTGTGAGCATCCAGGAGGATTGTACTGAGAGCTGGATAGCTGTGAGAGCTAAGGCTTTGTGTAATTCTGATATATTTCCACCTTGTATGATAATACAGATAGTGGAGTTTTTAGTTGAGGCTTTTCCCTGAGTATTTTATGTGTTTCATGTGCATTGATTCTTCTTCTGGTTATATGTGTTTTGCTCGTTCTTGCTCAAACATTTAAGCTTCCGCAAATTGATTGTCGAAGTAAGTTAAATTATTTTGCTTTGGATATATTGTTATTGGGTTAACTTGCAGCAAATCTACAAAGTTGGATTTGTAGACAGAATTTTTACATGGTATCGGAGCAAAGGTTATCGGAGTTGTGAACAGTATACTGAGAAGAGAACTTGAAGTTTGAAGTTCGAGGTTGCAGGTGCAAATCGAATTCATATCATACTCCAGGTTGGTCAATGGCGTTTTATGGCTTGAGACTCAAGTATGCCTTGGATGGAAGCTTGAATTACATAGCATGGAAAGATCATGTGGAGGCTGTATTAGAAGACAATGGCTTGAAGGATTTCATTGATCAAGAAATCCCAAAGCCATGTTCAACTAATGCACAAGAGTTGGCTGAGTGGAAGAAGTGTGTGGCGAGGGCGAGACGGATCATCCTTGATGGAGTTCAAGACCATATTGCCTCGAGTCTCCATGGGAAGGATACTCCATATTCAATGTGGAAGACATTGAAGGACCTCTACCAAAACAGTAGCGACCAGAGGAAATTGGCACTCAAGGATAAGCTTCAAAGAATCAAGATGGATAACGAAGATACTATTTCCACATATTTAAACAAGCTTACAACCTACCGAGATGAGCTTGATAGTGTGGGAATAACTACTGTCGATGATGATATGGTGAGCCTCGCTCTCCTCAGCCTTCCAAAAAGTTGGAATAGCTACCAGGACTCTGTGAATGGAAGGGAGAAACTACCGGATTTGGAACGACTGTGTCATATCTCATGCAGGAGGAGCACTCAAGATGGTTCTTCATCCAAGGATGATGAAGAAGAAAATTTGGCCTTAGCGAGTAAGGCAAGGAAAGGGAAGGGGAAGGATTCCCATTCCAAATTGAATTCTTCTCATGGAGGGAAGAATGTTGACAAGTCTAAAGTGATGCTTTAATTGTCACAAAATGGGTCATTATGCGACTAATTTCCCATCGAAGAAGTCCAAGAAGGGATCCTCAGAAGGATCTGAAGGTGAGGCATTGGCCTCTCAATTTGAGATGGACTTCACCCTCATCGCATGCATGGTGTCATCAATGATGGGTTGTCATTGGTATCTTGACAGTGGAGCCTCATTCCACATGATCGGTGATAAACGTTTATTCAGCACCTTGGAGGAGAAAGACCTCAAGATGTGCATAGAGATGGGTGACAATGAAAGGTATAGTGTTTCAAGAGTGGGCACGGTTGCTTTTCAGAGGGAGAATGGAGATCTTATCACCTTGACAAATGTGAAGTATGTGCCTGGACTGAATAAGAATTTGGTATTGATCGCGATGTTGGAGGACAAAGGCTACAATGTTTTCTTCAGTAAGGGAAAGGTTTTCCTTAGACACATCACCACGAGACAAGTGAAACAGATCAATTCACAAGTTAAGAACCTATATTCTCTTGAGGTTCAAGATGCATGCAAAGCCTTGAGGAGAAAGGAAAATGTTAGAGGGTTGGTGGTTGAGACAAAGAGTAAATTACCTCTCAACATGAAGTCCTAGAAGAAGTCTCAAACAATTGTGGAGGAACCACAATTAGAGTCAGCAGAGGGATCACATGCAGCCATACCTCCAGGTGTGAGGTGGGGCAATGTGAAGTGATAGTCCCAAGAAGGCTGAAATTGGGAGGGTCCATTGAGAGGTTCTATCTCATGGATCATACCTTGCTACAGGAGCCCAAATTACACAGTAGCGGGAGGAATCAGTGGGATTGATGTAGTCATAGATCAAAGTGACAGAGGCTAGAGTATTGAAGAGTGTAGAGAAGGATTGACAACAATACAGAAAGGAAGAGTCAGCAGAAGCGCAAAGTTTTCAGTTTACAGAGGCAATAGCAGTCAAAGACTTCGATGACAGATGCATCTTACTGATTCAGGTTGGATGTTTTTCTTATTTCTGGAGTTGCTAGAGCAACAACACTAGATAGAAGTGTTGCATGCATAGCATTCCAAAGGTTCACGATTAAGATCGAGTTGAATTCCTTTCTTTTTTAGAGAGAGTGTTGAAAATAGCAACAACAAATGATAAAAATAGAATCCAGAATATTCCAATTTTAATTTGTCCTTGAATTAAAATTCGAATTTAGTCTCACTAATTGCTTGAAAAATAATTAATTAATTCCTCTTGAGTTAATTAGTTGGAGAAATTCAAGTTAGAAGTCTTTGTGAAGTCATGCAACACTTATCCCTTAAATTAAGGAGTTATCCCTTAATTAAGGAGATAAGATTGAGTTATATTTGAGTTGTAATTAGTTAACTCAGTGTACTAAGTTAAGTCCAATTAAATTAGTTCCAAACGGTTTTAGGAACTAATTGTGAGTTATCAGTCAGTTGATGCATGCATGCACTCAACTAGTGTACTCCAGATAACTGAAGATTCTCTCATTATTAACTCATGCAGGTCTATTCTGAGAAAGACCCAGTTGAGCTAAATGTCAAGGACAGTGTACTATCAGAGGCTTGTTTTATCCTATAAAGGAAACTCATGCATGTAGAAGGAATAAGGTTCCTTGAGGATTGTGCAGTTTTTCAAGGTGTGAGATCAGTGTAAGAGATCAATGTTACACTTGGTAACAGGAGGATCACCTAGGATAAACTGCACAAGGAATAGGAGGCTTGGAGGGCAGAGGAGAAGGTTGTGAGAAGCCTTGTTTGTCTGTGAGAATCCAGGAGGATTGTATTGAGATTTGGCTAGCTGTGAGAGCTAAGGCTTTGTGTAATTCTGATATATTTCCACCTTGAATGATAATATAGATAGTGGGATTTTTAGCTGAGGCTTTCCCCTAAGTATTTTTTGTGTTTCATGTGCATTGATTCTTCTTCTGGTTATATGTGTTCAGCTCATTCTTGCTCAAACATTTAAGCTTCCGCAAATTGATTGTAGAAGTAAGTTAAAATATTTTGCTTTGGTTATATTGCATTATCGGGTTAACTTGCAACAGATCTACAGAGCTAGATTTGTAGACAGAATTTTTACACAAAATATCAAAATATCATCACTAAACATAAGATGGGATATGTACAAAACTTGAGAAATAGGGACCCCTTTGTAGTTGCTAGAGATTTTAGCTTACTTTAGAAAATGGCACAAACTTTCCACCACCAACAAAAACAGTAGAGGGGACAATGGACACCCCTGACAAAGACCCCTCCCAGGAGTGAAAAGGGGAGAAGTCACCCCATTGATTAGCACAGGAAAGGATACTGAGGGCACACAGCTCATTACCCAATGAATGAAGCTCACAGAAAAGCCCAAATGTGTCAGGAGAAGTTTGAGATAAAGCCAATTGAACCGATCATAGGCCTTCGACCAATCCAGTTTAATCACCCCACATTTTAAACCCCTAGTCTTTAAATTGTGTAAACCCTCTTGTAACACCCCAAAAGCCTCATGAATCTACCTTCCAACCAGAAAACCAAATTGTTCCCCTAATATCCTCTGGGAAAGAACCACCTTTAGTTGTCATGCAATAACCTTGGATATAATCATGTATAAAGAATTACACAGTGAGAGAGGTCGATACTCGTCAAGTGTGCCCATATTATCAGCCTTCGGTAACAATGCAATAAATGTAGCATTCACAGGAGGGTGAATAAATCCTTCTGAATGAGATTCCTCCATCACCCAAAGGAGACCCACTCCAATCAACTCTATAAAGCCCAGAAAAAATTTGACCAACCACCCATCCGGACCAGGGCTCTTATCCTTTTGGAAGGATGCAAGAATAGACTTTAGTGCCTCCATAGTTACCTCAACCATCAGCTTCACATTTTCATTATCCTTCACAAAACTAGGGAACATTTGTGATACCTGTATGATTTCCCCAATTGATGTTCCCCCTACTCTTTGAAAATATCACTGAAATGTTTCACTCCGAAACGACCAAGAACTTCAAAATATGAAAGCCTAGTCCCAACCACATCGTCTAGCTCCCATATTGTATTATTTATTTTCCTACCCCGAGCAACTACCTAGAAGAATTTTGTCTTCTCATCACCATTGTGCATCGAAATGGCCCAGATTTTTAAACGTCATACAGCCTACTTCTTAACCAATAGAACCCTCCTTCTACGCTCAAGTCCTATTACCTCCAACTCATCCACTTCTGAATGAAAACCCCTACCATTCCCCTTCATTAAAATAAAGATCCTACACTCTATTTCTTTTAATACCCAATCATCCTTACATCTCTTATCATGAGCCCAAGCAATAGATAGTTTCTTGATCTTCCTCAGGTTATTCACAAATTGTACCTCCACATGACCACCATGGTGACAATAAGGAATCCAATTTTTTGTAACTAGATCAACGAAGTGCACATCCTTCAGCCATTTAGCGTTGAATTTAAATGGGCTCAGAGGTTTCCTTCCCCACCCTTTACATTCCAACAGAATTGGGTTATGATATGATTCCCCACCAAAAACCACCCATTGCCTCAAACAAAACAAAGATTATGCAACATCCTCAGCCACCAAAAGCGATCCAATTGCTTAGCAATAACATTCTGACTCGAGCGACGATTCCTCCAATTAATATTCAATTTTATAGGTTCAATATCCACCAGCCCATGAGAGTCCATCAGATTGATGAAGAAAGGAGAAAGTGCATCAGGATTAGCATTTGAACCCCACACCTCAAAAGCCCCTAGAGTAAAATTCAAATCCCCACCCAAGATCACCTTCCTATTTTTGAAAAATGATTTACGAAACAAGTTCTCCCGGAATGGGATCCGATCAATATAAGGACCATATACATTAACAGCTAACTGAGAGGTACCCAATTCCGTCGAGAAAAATTCTAGTCCCATAACCGATTCAAAACCCCATATGGTCTCACAACAGATCCTATTAAGCCAACCTACCACCAAGACACCAGATCAGCAACAAACATCATTAGCCTCAAATATCCAACCCCAGAGCAATGACTCCAACGTCGCCTTCACCCACGAACCAATAACCAAAGTCTCTTGAAGGAAAATAATATTCGGCTTAGTATCCATTACCAATCTTCGATGTGACGATTTTTTTTATGGGCTCTCCAACCCACGACAATTAAAAGACAGAAGCTTCATTAAGAAACCACAATCCAGGGTTTCACTACTCTAAGTGCCCATTCAATAGAAGATTGTCCCCCATAAGCTAAATCCAATTTCGCTCAAGCCTATGCATGTGAAAGTAGAGATTTCCTACCCCTACCCCTGGAGAAAAAAGGTATGGAGGAGGCCAATCCCAGGCTAGAAGAATAATATATACCATCACTACCCATTATCACCTAATTACACAATGAGTATCTAATACATTGTTCTTCAGAATTGATCAAGAGCGAAAACATAGATGTAACTCTTGCAGTCGGTAGACATTACTCATTACACTGAATGATACAATTCACCATTAATGGAGACAGAAAAAACAAAGTTGATGAAGAATATGGAGAAATATTATAAGATTTATTGCACGACAATGAGCTATGAACTATAGAAATAGATGGATACATACCTGTTGAAGCCCCGAAAATCGGGTCGACAACAAGGGGGATACCCACCCGGTCTGTTTGGTATAGCGGGTCCGACTGGGGATAATGGGACCAATTTCCCGACTTTGGGTGTGTGTGTGTGTGTAGAGTTGAATTATTCTGATCTAAGAGAAATTTAAAGCTAATCTAATTCAGACTTTTTAAACTAACTCTATGCTATTGTAATCTAATGAGAAACAACACATCTAATCTACACTAACCCGGGGTGTATATCTTCTATTATGCGATCTAAAAAGATTTCGAACAATAACTGGTAATAAAGATCATTCAGCTATCATAAGAATAGAAATCATTTAAGATAAACCACTTTATATAAGAAGTTAGGCAAAACAGTTGTGAACAGCATATCGCATAATAATTTATTCATATGTCAGACACAAACAATATGACTCCACCGTACAAAAGTTCCAAATGATAACCCATACATTCATATAATGACATATAAACAACTGAAACTATAAATCACTTAAAGAATATAAGCAGGAATAGTCAAGAGATAAAAGTACCATTTATGACTGATTCCACTCATAAGCTTCAAGAAACAATGATTTATCTCTCCTTACTCTAACATCTACTAAGAGTACAGAAGTGCAACAGCAGTAGCAGATATCAAATGCAAACATTAATAAACCTTGATCCATCCATTCATCAAAACCACCTCCGAGGGCGCAAAAGTGCATGTTCTGAGGACGAGTTTTTGACAAATCTCCGTACCCTTCTCTAAATGCCTAAGAAGGGTTTAAATACTGCTAGCTAATTAACTTGATTACATAAATTTAGGATCCGGTTTTCAAATGACCGTCCTTCTGATAAAGAAAACTATTTCTAAAAATTAAATCTGACTCTGAACTATTTTTGTATTTACTCCTTAGTGTTGTAAGCATGCAACATTCGACTGGGAAGAGTCGATTGGTTACCTTCCCCTTTCGTGTGTGCTATAAAAATAGAAGTAACAAGAGCTGGCACCACTTTCTGGTAAACTATAAGATATTTTAGAGAATCTCCCGCTGGCTGGGTGTATACTTGGTAATAACTCAAATTTCCCTCAAACTGGTTCTGCTTTTGCTATTTCGGTTTCTGTCTTTGCGAACGACTTGATGAGTCAGAAGACTTTACTTTCTGAGCAATTCTCTGGATTGAAAACTACCTCCGTTCTTCGTGCTGGGCTTTTTTGGTGTGTAAGTTTCAGGTCTTTTTGTAATCATGCTACTTTTGTGCGCCTTTGATTCTGAGCTTTAGATGACCTATCGGCATCAGCATCTGTTGAGTGATACTCTGGAATCTGTAGTCCTATCGTATGCGGCACCCGTTTCTGAAGAAATTTCTTCTCTGTTCTCCGAGCATTGGCGCTTTCCCCTTTTCCTTAGATGTTTCCTGCATATTTCTTCATGTTATTTCCTGTTTTATAGTTTGCGCAAAGGAAAAGAGTAATGGTAATAAAGATTGACATGAAAGCTTCAAATCTTATGTGTGCATAATTATGACATTCTCAGTGAACTGACTCTTCGAAAAAAAAAAAGCAGTCATTCGTACAATCATTAATTTCCTTTTTAAGGCGCGCGCTTAATTTTGATTAATGGGCAGCTTTCCTTGAATATTGTGTCGAGGAAAACTCGTGCTTATCGCAGATCGCAGATTTGCGTTATAGTATCGTGGCATCGCAGTATTGCAGATCGCTGATCGTAGATCGCAGATCGCAGATCGCAGAAATTAGTCATTGTGTGCTATTTTACGCGATGTTGCGATATGCGACGTTGCACATCGGTCGTCGGAGATTTCTTAAGTTTTTCATTTAAGAGCACTTATGGTGAATGCGATGCGATGAATTTCGCATCGTTTCTTCGTGGTTTGTTATGCTCATAAAAGAAGTGTTTCATTACTTTGTCGCGATAAAATTTTAAGAAAAAAACAAAAATGTTCCTAAAACTGTTTGTTTGAATTTTTTACTAAGGGTACCCCTTTGCTTGGTATTATTGCTAATATCAAACAAAGAGGGGGGTTGTTGGTGACCATAACAATGGCGATTCACTGGGAAGAACCAGTTATCTCTGATTTTCTATTGAATTTCAACTTCTGAAATAGAAAAATTTTCATAAGCCTAAATTTTGTTATGGACAGATAGAGTACATTATGTCTTATCCTATCAATGATATTTTGTTTTAACCCTTCTCTATTCCAATCGTTCCTTTCCTGAGGCTTAGTCCTGGCATTTACACCAACCTTTACTTGATCTTTTAAAGATAAAATGAGGTCATCTCTGTTATGCTGGCCCTTTTGAAATATGCTCATTTATCATAGGTAGAGCCTCTACTACCAGCAGGCGTCCATAGCCTCGACAGGGTTACTTGTTACCCAGCAATGATCCTTTATCCTGCTTAAGGCTATCTACAAACTTTTCAGAGAAAAACCCATTTTGACACTTTTTCTATTTTTATTCTCTAAAGAACAATGTCTTGGTTTGGTGGCAAAATTATGACACAGTCATTCACTTGATTTACACTTTTGCTGAACAAGTTGGCTCGTGATGAGACCCCTTGTCTTTTGATTGCAACAATTTTAAGTCGTTGCCCTGTTTTGGTGGACAGTATTGGCAAAGTCAACAAGTTATAATATCTGTGATCATGATAAGCCAGCTCGTGATGAGACCTCTTATTCTTTGAGATATAGTGTTTTTTCGGATTATTTCTCTGAATGCTGCGATTTCCTTTAGCAGGGAGGAACCCATTGTTTTTCCTTAAGAAAGTTCTGGACGATAATAATAGAGTTTGGAAAATAGTAGTTTTACAGAGAATACTCATTTTATTATTGATACCTTTCATTGTGCTGATATAAAACAAGTTTTTCGCCAAAGGTTACTCTCATAAAAAATTTTGAAGTCAGAACTAGTATCATATCTAGGCTAAAGTTGGACTCTATCCGTCAATAATAAAGATCAGATTTTTCGAAAAAAAATTACTGTTTGTACAAGCGAAAAATCAAAATCTAACAGAGGATTTGGTGTCCATTTAAAGTGAACTCCTGCAGTAACCATCTACAACTCGTTTTATTTCTAAGAAGAAAAAAAACAAAAAGCTATCCTACAAAAATTTAGAAGAGTAATCTTCTATGGAAAGTATATTTTCAGGATTTTTCCATTAACAGGCAAAGAATCCTTTCTACCTGCTAAATCCTGCAACACAAATGTTGACGGGCCTATGACTTCTACAATCTGAAAAGGACCAAGCCACATTTTCTGGAATTTTGTATGTTTGCCTTTCTCTTCGTGAGCCTTATCCCATTTCAAAACTAGATCTCCCATCTGAAAGTTTTTTCTGGTCATTATGCTTGAGTCAAAAGAGGATTTTATTAGCGCTTGGTGGTGAGCATGGGTTTTCTTAGCTTGCTCTCGTTGTTCTTCCAATTTAATTATTTCCATCTGTCTTAATTGTAGGGAGGAAATAGATACCTCATCGATGTACTGTACTAAGGACAAGGAGGGAATCATTAAGTGAGTTGGAAGAACCACTTCCTTCCCATAAACTAAGTTAAAGGGAGAAGTGCCTATTGAAGCTTTCTTCGTTATTCTATCTACCCATAAAGCATTTACCAAGGTTTTGTGCCAATTCTTCTGGCTCTGGTCAACTGTCCTCTTAATAATCCTGATTAGTTTTTTAATTGTTGACTCAGCCAATCCGTTTCCTTGCGGATAGTAGTTGGACGAATATTTTAGTTTGAATCCTCTTTTAAGTGCAAAATCAGTCATTGCATTCCCAGAAAAGTAAGAATCATTATCAAAAATTAGAGCTGACGGCAATCCAAATCTAGTGATTATAAATTGATCAATGAATTCAATGATGTTTTCAAAATTAGCTGTCTTAAGAGGTACCGCTTCTACCCATTTAGCAAAATAATCAGTTGTCGTGAGGATATACCTATGCTGCTTAGAAGAGTGAGGAACGATCTCACCTATTATGTCCAAGCCCCATTGACTGAATGGTTTCTCAATGTTTACCGACTGTAGTGGCATGGACGGTTTCCTTTGTCTCCTTGCAGTAGTTTGACAGATTTGGCATTTCCTCACGTAACTGTGTGAGTCTTTGAACAGTGTGGGCCAATAATACCCCGCACGTAAGATCTTGTGTGCGGTGGCATCTCCAGCATAGTGTCCGCCTGCAGGTCCATCATGGAGTTCCTACAAAACCTTTTTGGCTTCAGTTTTCTCGAGACACCTAAGAAGCACAGAATCATAATTTCTTTTAAACAGAACATCA
>APFE030660287.1:0-39677 GCA_000404065.3 Pinus taeda | reverse complement strand
GCACATTATGAGGATACAAAAAGCAACACTTTTTTTAGCCAATTGATAAGTCTCAAACAAAAGGGTTCAATAATGGAGCACATTGAGGAGTTCCAAAAATTGAACATAATGGAAAAGATATTCCAGAGGAGCATAGGATTGATGTGTTCATAGGGTCTTTAAAGGATAATATCCAACATGATGTTCGCCTTTGGGAACCTGATTCATTAGAGAAGGCATTCAGGTTAGCAAGAAAAATGGAAAGCAAAATTATGGCAAACAAGAAGCATACCACTCACAACTATAAAGATGGAACTGTTGTCCCTAGTCTTCCACAACCTATAAGGTTAACAACACAACAATTGGAAGAAAAAAGAGCAAAAGGCTTTGTTACAGTTGTGATAGCAAATACACTAAAGGTCATAAGTGTGCTGAGAAGAAATTATTCTACATAGATTGTGAAGAGGAAGAAGAAAAGGAGCAAGGAAGGTCAAAAGAAGAGGATATACTCTAGGAACAAAGCCTAGATAAAGAAGAAATGAATCCAACCATATATTGTAATGCATTGGCGGGAATTACCACTCCTCAAACCATTAAGATAGAAGGACAAATCAAGAAGAAAAAGGTAATAGTGTTGATTGATTCAGGAAGTACTCAAAATTTTATTCATTGTAAGGTAGCAAAAGAATTGAATTGCTTCTTATATCCAGCACCAGAGTGTCAAGTGATGGTTGCAAATGGAGGAACAATAAATTGCTCTGGAAAGTGCATAATATCAAGCTATCCATAGGAGAATATGTATTAACTAGCCCAATGCTTTCCATTCCAATGGGAGGTGTTGATGTTGTATTAGGAGTCCAATGGCTACAATCCTTGGGTACAATAACTTTTAATTTTCAAGAACTTTTCATCAAATTTTCTATGGAAGGAAAGGAAGTTGAATTAAGGGGTATTGCAGGGAAACCGGGAAATATAATTAGCTTTATGGTATGACAAAGCTTCTAAAAAAGGAACAAAGAGGTCTAATTGCACAATTATGTTCGCTAGATGTTTCTACATCGGAATCATCTATTTCTCCAGATCTCCAAAAAGTCCTGGATAATCATTTCAAGGTATTTGAGACTCCTAAAGGTCTCCCACCTGTGCATAATCATGATCATGCTATTTATCTAATTCCAGGAAGTGTTCCTCCAAAATTCAAGCCGTACAGATATCCCTATGTCCAAAGAGTGAAATTGAACGTATGGTTGCATAAATGCTAGAGGCTGGTATAATTCAACCAAGTCAAAGTTTTCTCTGCTCCAGTAGTATTGGTGCACAAGAAGGATGGATCATGGCGCATGTGTCCAGATTATAGGGAGCTCAACAAGCTCACTATTAAAGATAAGTTCCCCATTCTGTCATTGATAAATTACTGGATGAATTGCATGGATCAATTTACTTCACCAAGTTGGATCTTCGTTCAGGATATCATCAAATCAGAATGAAGACAGAAGACATTCCAAAAACAACATTTAGAACTCATGAGGGTCATTATGAATTTTTGGTCATGCCTTTTGGCCTTACCAATGCACCTTCTACATTTCAAGGTTTGATGAATTCCATTTTCAAACCCCTTCCTTAGAAAATTTGTGTTAGTATTTTTTGATGACATACTAATCTACAACAAGTCTTGGAAGGATCATGTTGAACATGTTGACAGGGTGCTACAACTATTGGAGGAGAAACAATTATATGCAAAAAGATCCAAATGTTTCTTTGGAGTACAAGAGGTGGAATATCTGGGTCATATTGTATCTCATGAAGGAGTTAAGGTAGACCCTAGCAAAATTAAAGCCATTAAGGAATGGAAAATCCCCCATCCATAAAGCATCTGCGAGGATTTCTCGGGTTGACAGGGTATCATCGCAAGTTTGTTAAGAATTATGGGAGAATAGCAGCACCGCTAACAACATTATTGAAGAAAGATGCATTTTCATGGACTCCAGAAGCAACAAAGGCATTCGAACATCTTAAAGAGGCAATGTGCCAAGAACCAGTCTTAGCTACATAGGACTTCACAAAAACCTTTATTGTGGAATGTGATGCTTCAGGAAATGGAATTGGTGCTATTCTAATGCAAGATGAAAGACCCATTTCTTTTGAAAGTCGTCCAATCAAAGGAAAGTTTTTAAGCAAAGCTATTTATGAGAAGGAAATGTTGGCAATACTCCATGCACTTAAGAAATGGCAACCCTACCTAATGGGAAGACACTTCAAGGTAAAAACAGATCATGATAGCCTTAAATACTTTTTAGAACAAGATTATCCTATGAAGAGCAACAAAAGTGGGTCACAAAGATTTGGGTTATGACTTTGAAATCATCTACAAAAAAGGGAAGCAAAATGTGGTGGCAGATGCACTCTCAAGAAAGGATGAGGATGTGGAAGCATTGTTGTGCGCCATATCTATTATCCAACCAGATTGGATAAACGAAGCAAGGGAAGAATGGAAGAATGATGAAGAAGTATGGGCACTTATTCCGAAAGCTACAACAAGATTCCAGTAAGTCTGATACATTTAGCTGGAAAAATGATTTGTTATGGTACAAAGATCGCTTATACCTCTGTAAGAATTCCCAACTAAAACAAAAGATTCTTATGGAATTGCACACTTCTCCCTTAGGAGGGCACTCAGGATTTTTAAAAACTTACCACAGGGTTAAGAAGGAATTTTTTTGGGATGACCTTAAATCAGATATTCAAAAGTTTGTGGCGGAATGTTTGGTTTGCCAACAAAATAAAGTTGAAACAATTAAGACACTAGGCCTATTACAACCTTTATCCATTCCAAGCCAACATTGGGAGGAGGTTTCATGGATTTTATCACAGGTTTACCCAAGTCTGAGGGAAAGAGTGTCATCATGGTGGTAGTTGACAAACTTACCAAGTATGCACACTTTTGTGCATTATCACATCCATTTAAAGCTAATACAGTTTCTACTGCATTTATGGAAACAATTCAAAAGCTACATGGAAACCCAAAGATTATTGTAAGTGACAGAGATCCCATTTTCACTGGAAATTTTTGGACAGAATTATTTTCTTGTCGTGGTACTCAGTTAGCTCATAGCTCATCTTATCATCCTCAATCTGATGGGCAAACTGAGATAGTAAACAAATGTTTGGAAGGATATCTTCGTTGCTTTGTATCTGATAAACAGACACAATGGGTCAAATGGCTGCCTCTAGCTGAATGGTGGTATAACACTTCCTTCCATACAGCAACAAAAATGACCCCATTTATGGCACTTTATGGGTATCAACCACCATCCATCACATCATATTTAAGAGAAAATTCTAAGGTTCAGGCAGTGGAACATCACATCGAACATCAACAACAAGTCCTCAAACTCTTAAAGGATAACCTCGTGTTTGCACAAAATAGAATGAAACAGCAGGCAGATCAACATCGCAGTGAAAGAAGTTTTGATGTAGGTGATTGGGTATTCCTACGGCTACAACCATATAAGCAAATGTCCCTCAAGCAAGCTAAGAAGGATAATAAATTATCACCAAAGTATTACGGTCCGTACAAGGTGTTGCAAAAGATTGGTACTATGGCATATAAATTGGAGCTTCTTGCAGCTTCTCGATTGCACCCAGTTTTCCATGTTTCATGTTTAAAGAAGGTTATAGGCGACAAGCTCCCAGTTCAAACAATATTGCCAGAACTTGATGAGGAAGGAAAAATTATATTGGATCCGGAAGCAGTCATAGAAACAAGAACTCGACAACTACGAAATCGATCAATTTCAGAGTATCTTATCAAGTGCAAGAACTTATCCGCTAAAGATTCCACATGGGAGGATGAGAATTTTATGCAGAAGTATCCAGAACTACTCAAGCGTTGAGGACAACACTTTTTTGAAGGCGAGGGGCATGTTGGGTCCCTATAATACTAGTGATTACCCCATTACTATTGTAGTTATACCCCTTATTAATATTGTTGTGCCCTATTGCCCCCATATTGTTATTACTGTGCCCCATAGAATCCCTCTATTGTTATTTTTGTGGCTTTATATTATTGTTGTTAGGTCGGCTGGGTTATATTGTGACTCCTTAGACTCCTATATATAGAAAGGAGGTTTCAATTTGAATCATCCAAGAATTGTTCATTTATGTAATGTAAAGGAGGTTTCCCCCTCGAAGAGGCTGAATTCTAAGGCGTTGATCTATCTTTTCTATCTTTTCTTGAGCTGGTTTCATAACAGAGACAAACTCTTAAATAGTGAAACAAGATACTAGTTGCAAAAGTTTAATCAAAATCTGTTGGAAAAAATCGTAAAATAAAAGGGTCTCCATCTCAACATTTCATTTGAACAATTAAAGCCTTCTAAAAATTTTTAGCTTAGTTTCAACCAAATCACTTCAGATCCTTTTTTGTTTCTCAAAAGGAACAAAGGGTTGAAATTGAAAAAACAAAAAGATTTTATTGTAACTCGTAATGAAGTTGAGATCACAGCAGTGGAAATTCCAAAGGAGAAATAAGAAACATCATAAACAACAGAAAAGGAAAAAACAAATGGACAAGAAGTTGTTGTAATTAATTCCCTAGAAGAGATAGAACATAAGGAACCAGAGACCACAATAGCCAAATAAATGGAGGTAGATGACGAGAAAGAAAAACAAGTATCTAGTGAAACCACCACCAAGAATAATGAGGATAAATTGGAATCACATCAAAAAATGGATCTTTTCTCTACTACATCTCCTTAGACATCAGTGACACCCATTTCTACCAAGATTCCTTGGGAATCATTTTTTTTAAACCAGTTTCTAAGTTAGAGGCACTTCTAGATATAATTCCTTCTTTAACAGATTATTATTTCAACACTGAGACAAAATGAGTTGTTAGGCAAAGAAAAGGAAACGTGATGCTTTGGAGACTGTTTCCAAATTTAGTTGGTAGGCTCAGGGAGATGTGAAAGAAAAAGCTCCAGAATCCTCTCAAGCTCTAGGAACTTTTGTTAATTATAACCAATATCATTTGAATGAGATTGCAAATTCATATGATAACAGTCTTAACAAAATTGAAGTCTTAGAGAAGACATTGGAGAAAAATGAATTGTTTAATGAAGAGAATTGGCAGAAATATTATACAATTTTAATTCAAAGATTTGTTGTAGAAAGAGAAAATCTAAAAGAAGAATTTTCAAAAAAAAAAAAAAAAAATTAAAGGAGATGAATTCAAAGCATGAACAGTGCATTCGGGAATTAAAAAAATTGCATGAGGACCAAACTCAAATTTTGAAAGAATCTGAAAGCAATTCTGAAGTCATGAGTGTAACCTTGAAAGAGCAAATTGGATCTCTTAAGAATAAACTTAGTCATAATCAAGAAGCTACACAGAGTTTGGAAGTCTTTAGAGAGAAATTTTTACAAATTTGTCTAATATTAAGGAAAAATCAATCAAGTTTTTACAAAAAGATGGATAAATTCACTAGATTTTATAAAGAAATTATAGACTTAAATGAATAGATTGATTCATTAATAGAAGAGGACAAATCCATCAAGAACAATTTTTTGTCTATTCTGGATTTGGAAAAAGAATTTCAATATGATTAAATTCAAATAGTTTCAAAGACAGATATGAGATTGTTGATTGCATCTTTAAGCCGTAGGGAAGATGAAGCCAAAGAAATCAAAAAATAGATAAAAATAGCACAAGGAGAAAGGAACATACTTTATAGAAGAATATGATTTGTCAAGTTCCAAACCACTTAAGAAACCCGTTCCAAGAGAATTAAAGCAACCAACAGAGGATCTTATCACAGGGGATCATGTAGAGATCAAAAGGATTAAAGTGTGGGAACAACAAACTTTCCATAAATTTCAACAACTGCCTTTTGAACAAATCAAGCTAATTTCTAAATTTGAAATCAAATATCAGAAGAAAAAGAAAAATGTCCAAGGGTTGATTGTCAGCTACGAGATCAGCATAAGTCAATTTCCTTCCATTTACTTTTCTATTTTTTTCTAGATATATTCACAATAGGCAAAGCATATTGAGGTTCATGCACCCCACCTATTGCTTAGGCTCAACTACGAATATTCTGAAGACGAGGAGATATCCACTGAACAAAGATTGAATTTATATTTTTAGAGTTAGATATTTACTTTCAGAAAATCTATTGATTTTCTTGTTTCAGAACTTATCTTATTTCCTTTTAGTATTTATAGACCATTTTGTTTTGGTGCAAAGGTTCGAGAATTGGTAAACACTACAGACTTGTATTTTTAAATCAGTTTTGAAGTAACAACTTTTTGAAGACCATTTTCAGTTTTGATGTTTGATAAGCTATTAGGCTTATGTCAGGACATCATTTTAATTGCTTAACGGATGTCTTTGGTATTGCTCTATAACTTTTTCTATTTGATTTTGAATGAATGTTTGATTATTTTGCTTAATATTTCTGGTGACTTGTTACATACAATATATTTTATCATCACGGATTAAAAAATTGTTAATGTTTTCATTATTGGTTGATCATTGAGATCGAATGTTCAAAGAATGGGTATATTTTCTCTTGTTTGCGAGATATAATTTGTCATTTATTTCTGTTAGATATTGCATATATATATATATATATATATATATATTTCAGAAAATACCAAAAAATCTGATTTAATAGGATGAAAACTTAAAAGTATATTTTCTGAAGTTCTTCCATAAAACTTCAACCAAAACTCATATGTTCAATTTTATGGATTCAATATTCAGTTAGGATTTTAAATCACATGATATTTGAAGTGGTATTATGCTCATTTAAATCCTTTAATTTCTGTTGTTTATATTGATCATATAGTACAACCAGATTGTGTTCATATATATATATATATATATATATATATATATATATATATATATATATATATATATATATATATATATATATATATATAATTTTTTTAGATAGTTTATTTGTAGTTTTAGATAACATAGGCAACCGGTCCTTTGTTCCGGAGAGTATACGACTACTTAAACGAAAGAGTCTAATTAGGACTCTGATCAAGCAAATATTCACTCGTTGCGGGAGGAATTTTCTGCCTGTCAACACAATCTCCATAGAATTTCACAAGTTTTTTTATATCTTTTGGCCTACTCCACATTAATATAGTACAAGAAGCCACTCTAACATGGCAAGAGAGAATCTTAAGCATTTCAACTTTCCAAATAAAAAGCAACTCCATTTGTTTAACCCCCATTTAAGATATACATATTGACATGTGCAATGGTGGTGAAAGAATAATTAATAAATTATTATGAACATGAAGTGAATTAGAATTTTATATTGAGGACTCCATGAAAGCATTACAATCACTCTGGTTCATGTGCAAGCATGTCCCAAGTCACAACAATTATGTTCTATTTTAGAGATGGTGTTGTATCTGCCTAGCACACATGTGACTAGGGGCTCTTCTAGCAAATGGGATATGTCAACAATGAATTAACATAATTGTTTTGAATCACAAACGAAAAGAAACAAGCATGTTGAAACTTGGCAACATGTATAATATGGTAATGTGTGCATTCTCATATATTTAGCAGTTAGAGGTTAACTAGTTTAAAGCAATAACCTTTTACCACATTCTCTATTAAAAGTTGCAATCCTATAACTGGTTTTCACATGTAATTCTTTACAGCAATAACTTTTTACAGCATTCTTTATTAAAAGTGATAAACATATATGGTTTTCACATGTAAATTAGAATTGCATGATTGTCATTAGTAGAGGTTAACTAATTTGAAGTAGTTATTTCTTACAAAAATTTGCAAAAGTGGTCCATTCTTGGTCCATTCTCTATTAAAAGTGATCAAGGGAATTTTGATAGCAGGGAGCTAAATTAAATGAAAATGGTGTTTTTTAATTCACGTAGAACTTGAATAAGAAATGATGTCTACTAGAAGTAATTCAATCTCTATTTAAAGTGACAATCATATATCTAGCTTCCACATGATATTCATGTCATGTTATTCATGAGTAAAGGTTAACTAATTTGAAACAATAACTTCTAAGAACAACCTTTACAAAAGTGGTTCATTCTTTATTAAAATTTATAAGATAATTTTCTATTTTTTTAGGTAATATAAGGTCTGAGATGATTAGCATGCCTAACCTGTGGCATGAGTAGTTGCGACCTAGTTGCATCTAAGTCGTTAAAATCACTTGGGGATTGCACCCAACTTGGGCCACACTAGCCCTTAACATGACTAGATTTTTGCCCACAAAAGTTTCGAACCAGTGACATTTTCCACCATGGAGTGCCTTAACAAAACGCCCTATCATCATAATAGAGAGTTAAGCAAAAAAAATGATGCTTTTCAATTCACATAAAGCTTGAACAAGAAATTATGTTCATTGGATCAAATAGAAGTAAACAAGATATTAATGAAAAACAAGACAAATTGAGGACTTAATTATTTGCAAGATATACAATTAAAAATGTCTAATGAAGGATACCTTGATTGATTATACACACACACACACACACACACTCAATTGGGTTTAATGTTAGATGTGCATACTCTCTCTAAGATTGGGGATTCGACTCTATTGCTTCTTTGGGTTAGGCCCCGATTGGAAGGGTCAACAGTTTACCCTACTTGGGGTCCATGGATCATGGGGAAGTATTTTGATGGGTTTTTGACAAAGCTTTTTTGGGGAAGAAAAAAAAAATTGCATGTAGTGATGATGCATCATGTCTTTGACAAAGGGAATAACTTATCATTATTACATAATCATCTTTCTAAAATTGATAATCTTCCTAAAATTGACAATTATACCAATAATAGACAACCATTGGGCACCCAATACATCCACTCCCCTTATTTCCATGGCATATATTGGGGATCGTAATTGGTAATCATTAACTATAATCTAACCTTATGGCATTTCCCCATGCATTCAATGAAATTATGAGAACTCCCACTATCTATTAACATGGTTACTCTTGCAGCCCAAAACCTTGAGAGTTTGGGATTGAAAAAATGTTGTTCAACATCGCAACAAGTGTTGACGTGGAATGTGAATAATTAGATTATATAGCATTTTTAAGCTTTCAACTTAATTTTTTTAAATTTGTGTTAGTTAAATACAAATTTCCTATCTCCTTGTTACTATCACTTTATACTTGTATATAATTTATTTTCTTTGCATTTGTGGTCTAACATCCAATTGAGAGCATGACATCTAAAG
Organism: Pinus taeda; assembly: GCA_000404065.3. NCBI lineage: Eukaryota > Viridiplantae > Streptophyta > Pinopsida > Pinales > Pinaceae > Pinus > Pinus taeda. Next base: position 30,459 of record APFE030660287.1, on the reverse strand, counting down.
CACCATTTTTTTATCTCCTTTGTTAAAATGGTAAATTCATTTTATTATGGAGAATACACTACCCTTGGAATGGGACCAAGTAACTTCTTGTGGGGATGTTAATTTTTCAATAATTATGGCCTTTACGCATGCTTGCTTATATTATTTGAGTTAATTCCTTACGTTTTCTCTCAATCCTAATATGGCTATTGGTAAGAGAGAATCATTTGGTAGTTCAAGAATGCCAGTGGCTAACACATGTAAATAGCTCAAGCTCATTGACCAAACCCAAATATGGTAATAGGGTCTAGAGAAAACTATTTTTTCTTATGTTTGAAACTTCTTGAAGAAATGATAGTTGAATGTATCCCGATTTCTTGACTAGGCTTTTGAGTGCTACCCAAGAAAACCAATTGCATGTTGTTCCATCTAGGTGAAATGAAATGAAATTTATTTTTCTTCATTGTCATACATCTGGTGCAACTCAAAATAGAGCTCAAGTTGATTTATCCATCTTATGATCTCTTTGCCATCCTCCCAATCAAATCTAGGTACATTAATTTTTAGTTTGTTTGTAAATCCATTAAAGGATCAAAGATTACATGAAAGGTTGAAATTGAAAAAGAAGATTGTGAATTTGGGCTACTGAATCCCTTGTTTGTGTCCCTGCTCACCTTGCTTTCCATAGCTTCACGTCTTTTGGAAAGTTCATCCATTTTATCATATTTTCTCAGCGAGTGTGTTAAAAATACTTGTATCAAGACCACCCAACCTGTTGAAGATCCCATTCACTTAATCCTTAAACAATTTTATATCTATTAATCCATAAAATTGTTGGACATATTTGTTATTGAATCTTATAATTATTTTAGCTCACTATTGAAGTCTTTAGTAGATGACATAATGCTTAGATTTCTCGTATCCTTGGAGGAATTTTTGGAATTTTCTCTCTACTTCAATGATAATTACAAAGAATTTTCAATGGGACTTAAAAATTTATGGCCTTACGGCATACGACATACGAAATTGCGGAGAGGATGGCATACAACCTACATATGGTGTAGGGGGTGTAGTAGGGTGTGCCTAGATGAGAAAATGATGGAGACATGATGAATTAGCAATAAAAGTGAGAATGAAAGGAGCTCAAATGAGAGCGGATTAGCAGCAAGAGTGAGAATGAAGAGATGCAAAGTATAAGAGCTAAGGGCGAGTATGAAGAGTATGCAATAGTGGAGAGGGTATGTGCAGTGGATAGGTCATGAGGACAAGCTAAATGCGAGAATGAATGCAAAAGTATGTGGGAGAATGGAATGGGAGTGGACAAGATGTTGAAAGAATGTTGGAGGACAAGGGAATATCTCAAGATCCCACTGTCAAAATTGTTTAAAATTTCTAGATATATGATACATGATAATATGGTAAAGTGTGCATTCTCATATATTTGGCTCCCACATGCAATGAGAGGTTAACTAATTTAAAGCAATAATTTTTTACAACATTCTCTATTAAAAGGGGCAATCATATCTCTGGTTTTCACATGTAAACATGTAATTCTTTAAAGCAGTAAATTTTTACAGCATTCTCTATTAAAAGTAACAATCATATATCTAGAATTTCCAAGAAATGGAACATTTTGATACTGAGTGTGTGTGTAGTTTTTTGATCCATTGTAAATTACATCAGACGTACATATAAATACATGTAATGATATGTCATGTCCTTGGCAAAGTGCGTGACTTTCATTATTACATAATAATCTTCCTAAAATTATACTACACATTTAGCTTAACTTTGTTGTAACATAATTTTAGATATAGTACGTTAAGGCATGGAGAATGAAGAAGCACGATAGACCGGAGATATAAAATTATATGCGAGATACACCTTAAGAACATCTAAAACATGGAAAATGAAAAAACATATAATTGGTTGCTAGCAAATAAATATTTACAAGCCACTTTAGAAAATATGAACATGGTACATCCTCGTTCAAAATGTGTACCTAAGGATTTGTTACTGCTCAAACTAGGAGGGGATCCTATAGGGAAACTACTAAGTTTAGGGCAACAAATAGCCCACTATCACCTCAGCTAAGGCACCCTGCTCTTTACAGACTTTCACCGATGGGAGCAGAATCGTTAAATGAGGAATCACAAGACAAATGGATCAATGGAGAGATAAGAGGTGATTCCTATGGCCTAGTCACAAGAGAGACTCAATTGTATGGCTTGCTTGCTTTGGAAGCAAGGTGAACTCTCTAGGAAAGGCTAAGAGGGCTTTTGAGGTTAGGGTTTGAAAATATGTCTTATCAAGGAAACCCCTAATCTCATAAAGCCTCATGGATACTTGGTTTTTGAATAATCTTTGTGAAATTGGGGTCAACAAGTTGTGGGACCACAAAAGGCCAAGTGGGCCCACAGTTAGGTCAAGGATATGCAGTGGATCAACCAAGGATGTATTTGACCTAATTAGGGAAGGAAAGAGGATCAAAGAAAGAATCTTCTCGTGATAATTTAATGTTATGATCCTAATGAGGTTACTAGCCAATGGGAAACCAAGGGCAAGAATCAATCTTCGAGCTACGGCTTGAAATATCTCGATCCCACCATCGAAATTGCTTCAAATTTGGAGGGCTTATAGAGGACACACCATTGCAGTTGTGGGAAAGCGATCGAATTCTTTGATGGCTAAATTTTTTATGGCTAAATTGTGAGAAAGTGATGCCCTAGGTGACCTATGGAGGTTAGGCTTAGAAAAAGAGGAGAAGGTGAGAAAAATAAGTTTCGAAATTGATCACCTATGGAAGGATCAATGTCTTATCCTTTGGGGAAGATGGAGTCAATATGAAATTTATGATTTAGAGGAACTACACCCAATCAAAGAGCTTTCTAGACAACTTCGAATGGCAATTAGGGCATGAGAGCAACTGCTAGAAGAATTTATACTTGAATTTGCAATGATTGATGACTTATCAATAGATGTTTAATAGAAACACTAAGAACATTCATCCTTTCATACATGATACATGAGATGATGCAACACTACAAAAGACTAAATTTCAATTTCACATAACAAAAGCAGCAAATTGCATATCTAGTATAGCGAAAATCCCAGGAACATCAATGTATTAAAGCAAATAATAATAATCATGAAAAGATTACTTATATGTGCAAAGAGTATATACAATCACCAAAATTAAGCCAATAATGAAGGCTCCAAGACAAGAGAGAAATATCCAAAAATCAGAATTCATCCATTACATCCCCAAATCTTCCTCCAAAAGGGATAGCAAAAATCTCAGAAGAGATAAGAACCCAATCCAAGTGACGATAAAAATGAATCATCTCACTTCTATTTATACACTCTCTAATGAATTCGATTTAGCTAAATTGGCCTAATTGAGCCCCTAAAATAAAATAATTGTGATGATAAAAATGAATCATCTCACTTCTATTTATACACTCTCTAATGAATTCGATTTAGCTAAGTTTGCCTGATTGAGCCCCTAAAATAAAATAATGTGCATAATAACAATATTTTGGTGACAAAGCCACCAAGTAGCTCAATAATACAAGAATAAGCCTCTCAAAAGGATCAAATGATCAATAAAGTGAGTCGTTGGGCCTTCCAGGAAGCCTAATGAAGTACAAGAGGTGTCATGATGTAGAAATGGACTCCAAACATAGTGGACAAGGGATGGCCCCTTGTTTTCCAAGCAAGAACCTATGGTGCTCCCAACTGGGTGTGGAGGCACAAGGACATCCTCATGGGTCTCCAAATGGATCCAAAATGCCTGTGAACCATCTGCAAGGGCTAGAATGATGACATAAGCCCTCCCTCTGCAACAGGAGCGATCCTCTAGATCCTTAAACATCTGTCAAGTGCATGGTGCAAGTGTGGAGTTAGCTAGAAATGGTGAACCAGGTGCATTGTCCTCATCCAGAAGGTGGAACACGAGCGTCGCTCAGAATCCATGAAATAATATTTGCTATACTGGAGGTCCATGGCTCTCAACATTCACCCTACAAGTGCCAATGTGACCCTCTAGAGGGCTAGGTGCGTATCGGGAGACCAAACCCCAAATGCAGACCCACCTGCGATCCTGCATAAGATCCAATGCATCCCCTTGCCCTCCAATACAACGAGTCATTAAAATAATCAATTAATAAAACTTACAAGTCATTTGATCAATGGAGCACTCCATGGTGGCATGCCCTTCCATAATGGACTTTGGTATGTACAATTGTCTCCAAGCTCAATTGGGGGTTAACCAAAGACCCTATTAGGTGGTTTCAACCTAAAGGGGGTGACATGTCCATGGTACATCCTTCAAATGGTGCGTGTCAATGATATAAAAATGGAATAGAGACAAGATCATGGGAAATCATTCAAACCCACACTTGGGTAGAAGAGTGTAGGAGGGAGCAAATAGTGGTACATGAGTTACCCCGGCCTTTATCTTTCCACCCTTCTTCATAAGACTTTTGCCTTTTATTGATTTTTCTTCATAACTGCTTAGGGCTCCAGGGGATGAGAGCATGATGTGTAATATGTAGCATTGGATACCCCTTGAGGTGGGGCGATTCATCGCCCACCAGGGGTTGGGGCCATCATGGATTCCATAATGATAAAGGGGACTCATCTATGGCCCATAGGAACCATGGTGATGACTATGGATAAGGAGTAGAGCTCATGTTTGTCTTTTGCCCAAGTGCTAAATTTGTATGTCCTTGCCATCTTTTGCATCTTATGGTACATTTCCTATTGAGAGTGGCCAAATTGTACCTTTTTTTTCTTTTTAGTTGTATCAACCTTTAAGGTATAATTCCAATCCTGACTCCATGGTGGCGTGCCCTTCCATAATGGTCTTTGGTATGTACAAGTGTCTCCAAGCTCAATTGGGGGCTAATTAAAGACCCTATTAGGTGGTTTCAACCTCTAAAAGGTGTGACATGTCCATGGTACATCCTTCAAATGGTGGGTGGCAATGATATAATAATGGAACAGGGAGAGGATCAAGGGAAATCATTCCACATATGTTCATGGGTAGCTACAATAAGGGATCCCACACTTGTGTATGTGAGAGCAAATCACGGTACATGAGTTACCCCGGCTTTTTTTTCCACTCTTATTCATAAAGCTTCTCTTTTATTGTTTTTTCTTCATAACTGCTCAATGCTCTAGGTGATGAGAGCATGATGTGTAATATGTAGCATTGGATACCCCCTTAAGGTGGGGCAATCAATCGCCCACCTGGGGTTGGGACAATCATGGATTTTGTAATGATAAAGGGGACTCATCTAGGGCCCATAGGAACCAGGGTGATGGCTATGAATAAGGGGTAGAACTCATGTTTGTCTTTTGCCCACGTGCTAAATTTGTATGTCATGGCCAGCTTTTGCATCTTATGGTACATTTATGATTGAAAGTGGCCAAAATGTGCATTTTCTTTTCTTTTTAGTTGTATCAACCTTCAAGGTATAATTCCAAGCCTGACCCAAGGTGTGGACTAGGGGAAGGGAAGGCTAACCCTATGTGGACCCAATGGACACATGTGGACCCAGACAGAAAAATAGACGAATGGGGATAAAATGAGTGGAAGGGAAGTGATGTAGGTGGTATCAGGAAGCAAGACCACACAACCAAAATCAGGATTTCCCCACGTAGTTCCAACCCTAAAGCCAGTGGTCAATAAAGTTGATCCCACGAGACAATTATACAAAGGTAACCACGGAATCAGGGAGTGAAGACAAGAATACAAACCAAACCCACTCTTTCCGCTGAATCCCCCCCACCAATCCATGCTTCAAAGTGCCCATGATAAGGAAAATTACTCAACTATACCAATGAAAAGCCATACCTTCGGGATCAGGAGGCCCACTTTCAAACATACAATCATGACAAGTGGTTGAGTGACCACATAGTTGGCTCAGGTGGCGGTGACAAAAACAACGGCACATTGAGCTATTTGGTCGCTGCAAGGGGTTGTTGGCTACCGATTGAGGACCATCTAGGAGAAAATTTTCTCCTATATACACTACCCACAGGTGGTGGGTAACAGGACTTGTTACATATACCCATCTTACACTTTCAGAATCCAACAAAACGCCCTCCACATGAGACTTGAAGATCACCATTTCTATTGTCCACAAATGGCAATAAAGTTGCAAGGAAAGATGGGGAGGGGGGCACCATAAAGACAATGTACTAGATTATCCATCCATAACGTAAGGACATGAAAAGAATAACAAAAAATTAATTCTGAAAAAAGTTGTTTCCCTTACATCTCACATGTTGTATAGCCATGGCAAAAATGAAATCAGAAAAAAACAAGAGGTTAAATGAACATACAAAAAAATATACATTGTGGACAATAAGGATTTCAAAAATAGGAAGACACCATAAAGTATTAAACATGAGATGGTGCCATTATTTTGCTTGGTGTAGATAAATCATATAATGAAATAGAATAAGGGTATGGAATGAAATGTTTTTACAAACATATAAAATAAATTGTATAAATGCCATATAGCTTGAAAAAGAGCTCTAATAAACAAGCATACTTAGACCACCTTAAGAAACACACGAGCATACTTAGAGGTACTTAAATCACCACTAGAAACACTATCTTAAAATGATTTTAAACTATTAAGAAATATACCACGTATAACAAAGAGCGTACCTAAGTGACCTTGTAATCATGTTTGTAAGCTTCTTGTGTATTTAGAAAAATAACATTATAGCAGGTCAGGAAAGGCTCCAAAGGGTGGTGATTGAAGTAGATAATGTTAGAAAAATATGAATTGGAGGAAAGAGATATAATAGTTCATGTGATTCCCTAAAGAAAATATGTGCACTGGATATATAGGGGGAAGTGTGGATTTTATTTAATGAAACCTTCATTCAACAGAGGAAGAGTTGTCACAAACATATAAATTCCAACAATTTGAGGTATGATGTTATTAACCGACGATGTTCGATTATTCAAAACCTTTTACGTATATGTTTTTGAAAAAAAGAACTTTTAAATCCATGAATAGAAAAACTGTTCTTTGAAGATGCAAGCAGAAAGGCATTTACAATATGATTTATGTAAAGATTTCATGAGAAAGGCACAAGTTGCCATACATAAAAAATGTATAGACAGGCATATAGAATATAAGCATACAGGCGTATAGAATTGAACCACACAGGAAAATGGTTGCAGAATTAAAGATATATTCATGAAGTGATTATTCAAACAAAGGAAGAACAGACAATTCTAAATTTGTAGCAGATAAACCTTTACCGCTATACATGATTAGAACAAGAGTACAATAAAAATAAATGATACTCTCATGATTTAAGAAGCCCAATCTTTGCAGACAATGAAGGGATCAAGTGAGTGATGTTTGACATGGATTGTTCCCCAGTTTGGAAGTTTATGAATATCAGGAATTATCCCTCGATAACAGGGTTCTGAGGCATGCAAGTAGATTGCTGTCCATTGGTTTAAATTAAAAGATTTGTAATTCAGAAATCAAAAGAAGGAATCTGGAAACTTGGAAAGTCAACTCAGCAGCTACATATTTACAAGGATATGGAGCCCTACTTGGTTCAAGTAGTGTTTATCAAAGAGAAGCATCTAAAGAGTGGATGTTAAAGTATAAGGCTTACTTGAGGTAATAAATTTGTGTTCATACAACTGACTAATAATATAATAGATAGCATTTAAATAAAGAAGTTACACTGTGACAGTAATACAACTATCTAGCCAATGACATAAAAGGGGACCAATTCTGTCAATTGACTTCATTGTAATAAAAGCAAATGTGTTACGATAGTCCTTTAAGTCCATTGCTAATTATGTTTGCAAGCTTTCTTGTCTATTTAGAAAAATAACATTGTGGACCTTTCAGAACTGAAATAACTCAATAAGCATAAACTCTGTAATGTATTCAACTTTACCCATGTAGTGAATGCAAATAATATCACTTAATACATGCATGCCAAATACAGGTAAAGGCCTAGTGCAACCAACTGATTTCACATTGCATTGTATTATTGTCGCTGCTTCTAATCCAATTACATATGTGGAAACATAGATATGATTAAAGTCCCCAACCAATGAATTACTTTTGATTTGAGGTTGCTTAAACTTACAATCACTAGCAAACAAATCCAGCCAGTGACAACAAACAAACTGTCCCAAAAATGAATCACTTGCAATATTAGAAACCTTCAGCTCTTTTCTGCAAAAAAATGTAGTTCATTCCTAAAAAATTAAACCTCTGTGTACAAGTCTTCAACATTGCACTCTTCACTAAATACCTTGATGCTGGAAGGGGACCCGCAGCTACCTTCAGCAATCAGTGCCCGGTCATTTGCCGCAATATGTGTGACAATTTTATATATCATCTCAATCTGCATCGAGATTAAAAGGTAGAATACAAATCAGATATTTTATGACAAGGGAAAACTGTTTAGCTGGGAACTTAACCAATAGGCAAAAGATAACAAAACTTTTAACACAAACTGCTAAAAGCACATAGAGTTGCATGCCTGTTCTACAGAATGGCATCGTTCTGCTATCTGGGCCAATGTCAAAGGCTCAATGGGTTCTTTGCAGCTGAAAGCAGGGACAAACCAAATATGGTAAACCGCTAAAACATGGTTTGAATATGGTGCAAATATGAATAGAAACACACAAAATAAAACCCACTCACAAATTACCCACAAGCAATTTAGGGATAAACCAAATATGTTAAACCACCAGAACGAGGTTTGAAATTTGAATAGTGTCAATGTGGAGAAATTAAACAAAACAAAACCCACTAGAAATCACCCACCTGGCCTCATTCAGAACAGAAAGGACCCTCTTTTGAAGAGCCAATACTTCTCCAGCTGCCTTCTTTCCCGCTTCCACACCTGAACAAATAATCCAGATTCCAACACAAATAATAATAACATTAGTAAAATTAAATCCATATATAAGTCTGCCATCCCGCAAAGAAAAAGAAGGAATCCAAAGAAAGACAATATGTTTGACTGATCCAAGGGGGTCTGACCAGCCAGACCAGTGTTTCTTTTATTTTTCTTACGACTCATCACACAATTGGGAAGAAAAAATTGACTGCAGGAGTCTGAAAACTAATTGACTGCAATCCAAACAGAAAAAATCTGAATGCTAGATATATATAGTATATACACAACAATTTGCAGCAACCAATCATGTATCTCTCTCTTACTGGGAAATAAAATTGCATCTGCAACTAGTATAATCTCAAACAAAACCTAACTCCAAAGCTTCTAGTGTCTACCCCCTTCAATAAAAGGCCCTATCTCTCTTTTATGGAATAGGAGAAGACTAGGGTTATAATGATTTACCTAACATCACTAGCTATAAACATAACTCTAATGTGCCTAGGAGAATGCACCTAGCTGCATGGATAAATTTCCCTGGAATAAAACACCCACTGAAGTTGGGTGAATGCATGCAAGCATGTGCCCAAATTACCTAGGGTTTTGTGCCCCACCTAAAATAGAAAACCTCTTAAGGTGTGCACCTATCTCTCTTGAGATATGTGGCCACCTAAATCTAGAACATGCACCACCATGCATAGGGAAATACCCCTCATTGATCTAAAGATAGTGCATGCATTCATCAATCTACATATAGATTGAGCATTGCAATGGGCCCACTGAATGCATCATGGTGAAGGAGAATCATCTCAAAGCAATAGATAAAACCAACACTCCAACATTGCAAGGAAGGTGTTCTCCACTAAATCAAGTTTCCTCGTCAACACAATGTTTTAAAACTCCGACTCCGACTCCCACTCGGCCGAGGATCGACTCCGACTCCGACTCGGTAGATTTCAATGACTCGGTCTTTGTAAAAAATATATTAAATATTAAAAAAAAAAAAAAAAACATAATTTTAAAGATTTTAAACATAATTTTAAAGATTTTCATTCATATTTCCAAACACACAGCATTAATAATATAGATGGAAGACAACATATGATCAAAGTAGGCTCATGAACCAATCCATTATATCAAAATGGCACCCAATGCACTGTCCAATGGCAATACACAGTCAATTGTCATACATGATCAAAGACTCAAAACAAAAAACACATAACCAAGGAGGCTAGAAATGGCCTCTACAACAAAAGTAAACTACGACCAGACTCCAGTACTACTGGCTAGTAGCTACTGCCAAACGAGCCAAGATCATGTCGATCAATCTCTGGATCATCATTAGAGTCAGACTGGGGGCCCCATGGCTCCTCATCATCATCATCATCTCCAACTGCAACTGCAGCAGATGCAAGCTGAGATAGAGTAGATATGCGGTTGTGCTTCTGTCGTGGCTGAGCAGAGGAAGCGCCTGCAACTGGAGTCCTTGCTAGTTGTGAGACTGAGGCTGGTGGATCGGGATCTGCATTCAACTGAACAGCATGTTCAACTAATGCATCGATATCTAAATCTTCTGCTGGATGACTCTCCACTACCCAATCTGATGTTGGATCAATGTCTTCCAACACAATGGGATCTGAATCAGGTCTTTTGTTCAGCAATTGGTTTCGTCTGAGTCGGAGGTTGTATTGGACATAGACTAGATCATTTAACCGTTTTTTATCCAAACGCTTTCTCCTCTTTGTGTGAATCCTCTCAAAGACAGACCAATTGCGCTCACACCCAGTTGAGCTGCAAGTTTGACTCAAAATACGAATTGCAAACCTTTGCAATTCAGGACAATGGCCACCAAAGGCCTCCCACCATTGTGCTGCAAAAAACATAGGAGTGTAATGAGTTAGCTCAACAAAATTACAGATTATATCCAACTTTCAAATTATAAACGATTTAACAAACTTTAAAAAAAAAAGTAAAACTATTAAGAATTTGAAAATTGAAATTTTTGTTTACCTGGCTCATCTGCTTCTCTTGCAACCTTTGCGAGGTTCTTCCCAAAGGTACCCGAGGCATTGCTAAAGGTTGTGACCTGTCGGTGTATCTCCAGCTGATCAGACTCCAATGGAATCATGCGACCAATGCAATCAATCAGTCCATCTCTGACCTCCCCCCTCAAAGCTCCTGACTCAGCTTTATAATGATACCGTGGGTTCAAAAAATACCCAGCTGCATGTATAGGGAGATGGAGTTGATTGTTCCATCTTTCATCAATGATTGCCCAAATGGGCCCATACTTTCCCACTCTATCCTTGTATGCCGTCTTTATTTGCTCCTTTGCTTGAACCATAGCCTCATAAATGAAGCCCATAGCCAACCTTTCTCCATCCACCAACCGCAACACCTTAACTAGTGGCTTAGCAAGCTTCACAATCTTTGCTGCCTTTCTCCAAAAAGTTTCTTCATAGACTTTCTTTTTCAATTCTTTGCCTTCCGGTTTGTTAGACCAATTGCTTTGATTCCATTCATCACTGGAAAACATCTTTTGCAAGTGTCTATGTTGGGAAAGCATAGATTACAATGTCAAAAAATGAGTAGCAAATCTAGTGATGGCAGGCCTAATAATATCCTTGCCCCCAGTGTGTTTCCTCAAGAGGCTCAAAATCAATGAATGATTGTAGATAAATTTTGTTATGCTTTTGGCATGATCTACAGTGTTTTTGACCCAATCTATTTTTCCAATATCCTCAAGCATGAGGTCTATGCAATGTGCAGCACATGGGGTCCAAAAGATGGTTTTCTGTTTTTCCTCTAACAGTTTACCAGCAAGAACATAGTTAGAGACATTATCTGTGATGACTTGAACAACATTAGCCACCCCCACCTCGTTAACAACTTGATCCAATAGTTGAAACAACAATTGCCCATCTTTTACCTTATCAGATGCATCAACTGATTTTAAAAACATGGTTCCCCGTGGGCAGAAGACAAGAAAGTTTATGATGGTACGGTTTCTTTGATCAGTCCATCCATCTGACATGATGGTTCATCCTGTTCTTGCCCATGAGTCCCTGAAATCTTTCAAATACTCATTAATGGATTCAATTTATTTGTGCAAACGATACCCCCTTAGCTCATGCATAGTAGGGCCTTTGAAGCCTTTTGCAGCAGCATGTATGGCATCAAACATAGGCTCATAATATGGTGAACGGGAAGCATTGAAGGGGATCTCAGCATCATACCACCATCTAGCTATGTACGCACAAGCAGTCTCCCTCAATTCTTTCTTCCAATGGTCATCTAAAGTGGGCTGCATTTGACTTTTACTAACTTGAGGACCATTTGCATCTAATGGAGAGGAGGGAGTGAAATAACTTTTGATAGTCATATCACCCTTTTTCATTCTACCCTTTCCCTTATCTTGAACAGAACCAAAAGAGGGAGGAACATATCGGAAAGGGTTGGATGCATCAGTTTGAGGGATAAAGGAAGAACCCTCAAAATCATAATTGGGGTTGGTAGCCATCATTTTTTGTATCTCCCTCTTCCTCCCAATTTCAGCCTATATTTCTCTTTGCCTAGCCTTATCTTCTTTAAATTTCTCAAAGTTGGCCAACAATTGCTTCCTAATTTCCCCAATTTCTGGTGAGGTACATGGAGTAATTTGGCCTCTAATCCTTTTTTTTTTTTAACAGAAACGGTTATGGAGTGTTTGTATTCATCTTGGCCTGAATGTCGATATTCTGATTACATTGGAGATTTCTTTGTCCTGTTGCCTCTCACTGCAGTGACTAAGGATGCAACTGGAGCTTGCAGATTTCTTCCTTACTAAGGAGTCCATGGAATCAATTTCAGAGATTTTCCCCCACTTGAAGATACATTCAAATTTATTTAAAAGCAAACAGTAGAACATGGCAGCGATCAGATTATGGAATGGGTTCCCATGATTCTTTTTCGTCTTTCATCTTGACTCCGGCAGAGAGGAGGGCAGCTTTGTTGGCTTCAATGTCTGCCTCTTTATTATGAGTTCTCAGCACATGATAGTAATTCAAGTTCTGAAAGTTGCTTTCCAAGCCTTTGATTCTGGTTATCAATCTTGCTAGTTTAAGATCCAGAGCTGGGGATTTGGAAACCATAGCGTTTATGACGATCTGGGAGTCACCTATAGCTTCTTTTATGTTTAAATCTTTGAGGATCTTGAGGCCTTGAAAGAGGGCTAAGGCCTCCGCTTGTGTGCTGGAAGAATATCCAAGTCCCCAAGCATAGGAATGGATTTTTACCCCAATTGGATTTACAACAACACCTCCTGCTCCGGCTTTGCCCGGATTGCCCTTTGCTGCCCCGTCAAAAAAGAGGGAGTGTCTTGCTTGCGATTTGATCCAGTCTTGAAAGTCACTTTTAGACTTCCTTATTTGCCAGTCTTTAATGATAGGGGCATTTCTAAGTGCTGGTTGGAAATGAAATTCTAGAATCGATCCCCAAATGATGTCCTATTGACTGAGGTTGGAGTCGTCTTTTATATCAGTCAAGCACTCCTTAATGTGGCATTTGATCTTGATTTCTAAGGCCTTGTGATTCTGCTTTGTATTTCTGAAGATTCTTCTGTTATGTTCTAGCCATATCTGCGAACATATAATCTTTGGGAGGACTGCCCACGCAGTTTTAATGATCTGGTTTTTAGGAGCTGGGCCAGGGTATCTGGTTGCCCAATTTGAAAAGAGATCCGCCGTTGTGCAAGGAAGCATGATATTAGGATCCAAATTATGAATAAAAGAAAACCATACCTACTTGGAGAAGTTACATTCTAGAATTAAATGAGCTGCTGTCTCTGCATTTTCCCTGCACAATGAGCAGATGGAGGGACCATAGAATCCTTTCCTCTGCAAGATGTCATAAGTTAAGATTTTACCGTGGCAGAGAAGCCAGACAAAGAAGTCAATTTTGGGCCATGAAGGAGTGCGCCAGACACCTCGCCAAGGAGCTGGATTAGGGGGGACATATGATCTCTCGTTCAATTTGACGTACCCCAAGGAGACTGCGTAACCTCTGGCATTCGGCCCCCAACCTTTCAGGTCTCTTTTCCTCATGTGCGTGGGCGCCAATCCACGCAAGCAGTCAAGCAACGTGGCCCATTCATTGGTCAATTGATTCGGCACCTCGATGCGTTTCCAACCTGCCCAAGTAGAGTTGTTCCATAGAGAAATATCCCACAGCGTGCGCAGTCCTTCTCTATCCATCCAGCAACGCAGCGTGCTAATGGAGGCTCTGTGTTCAATTGGATCTTTATTCATGATTTTGTTAGTCCAAGTGCTGACCTTTTTGCCATTACCTGGGATCCAGTAGGAGTGTGCAGTAATTAGAGGGGCAGCTTTAGCGTTCAGCTTCAGGAATGCCGAGTTAGGCCATTGAATAACGTTTTCTAAACATCTGGTGCGGGGTCCTCTGAAATATTTTTTGCAGAGAGCCACTTGAGCCCAGCTAGGGTTGGGTGCAATGATTTTCCATATAATCTTTGCTGCCATTGCCACATTCTGCTGACACAGATTTTTAAAATTTAGTCCACCCTCCCAAATTGGCTTGGTGATGGTTTCCCAACTAATAAGTGGAATAATGTTTTCGTTTTGTTTTCCTTCCTTCCAAAAGAACCTCTGTATGTATTCTTCCATTTTTTTTAGGATGGTTGCCGGAGCAAGAAGCCCAGTGAATTGGAATAAAGGGAGGCCGGTAAGCACAAATTTAATTAAGATTGATTTTCCAGCAGTATTGAGCCAGGAGAAGCCCCAGGCTTGTATCTTTGACTTAAATTTTTCCAGCTGTGGGAGCCAGTCTTTGCTTGTAGTTCTCTTATGATATACAGGGAGACCCAAATATTTGAAAGATGACCAGGAGGACGAGGCTGCAAAGCCCAAACATTTAGAAATGTCAGTTAGCAATCTGGGCGTAGTATTCCAGTTGTAGATGTGGCATTTGCTCTTATTTACAGCACTGCCTAAGGCCTTACTGAATTCATCCAGAACCGCTTTGAATTTTGATGCAGAGGAGAGAGTGGCAGGTCCCAGTAACAAAGTGTCATCCACAAACAAGGCGTGATTTATGTTTTTTACTCCTCTTGCAATACACAGTCCATTGATATCTTGATCTTGCATCTTTTTGTCTAACAGGAAGCTGAGGACAGAAGCTTGGATGACAAAAAGCAGAGGGGATAGAGGACACCCCTGTCTGAGTCCTCTCGAAGCTTTGAAAAAATTAGTGGCTCTTCCATTCACTAGAGGGGCGATCCATGGCTCCGAGATGCATGCCCGGATCCATTTAATGAAATTTTCTCCAAAACCAAAATTGCTCATAACATTTAAAAGAAAGCTATGATTTACTCGATCAAATGCATTGGCTAAATCAAGTTTGATTACCATACCTTGCTCTTTTCGGAGAAGACTTGAATAAATTGCCTCTTGGACGAGAATGAAGTTGTCCACGATTTGCCTTCCTTGGATGAAGCCTCCTTGGTTCTCAGGGATTATTTTGGGTAGAATGAGCTTCAGTCTGTTTGCAATTACTTTGGTGATTAATTTGTATCCAGTGTTACATAGGGAAATCGGACGAAATCTGTTGAAGATGTTGGCGCCTTTTTCCTTGGGTATAAGGGCTAAGAAAGCAGAATTTGTGATGCCTCCTATTTTCTGAGTGTTCTGAGACTTTTGCACCATTTTGAGCAGGTCCTTTTCTATAATCGGCCAGCAAGCTTGGAGAAATCTGGCAGAGAAACCATTCGGCCCAGGGGCCTTATCTGGATCCATATCAAAGAGGGCTTTTTTCACTTCATCTTTAGTGACTTTGGCCTCAAGAGTTTCATTTATACCTTGAGAGATTACAGAGGGTATAACGTCTAGCAGATCTGAATATTGATTTGGATCCTTGTCTTCACTATACAAGTTTTGAAAGTGCAAAAAGGCTGCTTTCTTCATATACGCAAAACCCTTATGAGTGTCATTATCCTCTTTAATCTCAGCGATAGTGTTGAAGCATTTCCTTGCCTGGGCTTGTTTGTGGAAAAATGCAGTGTTCCTATCCCCTGCTTTGAGCCAGAGATTATGGGATTTTAACCTCCAATATTCTTCTTTAGCTAAACAAGCCTTGTGGAAGCACTGTTGCAGATGAGCTTCCTGATCTAATAACTCCTTTGTGATTGTATCATTCTCCATACGCTTTTGATGGGAGGCAAGAGAGGCTTTAATGGATTTCCTTTCTGTAGCCGGATTGGACAGAGTTTTAACCCATCTTTTTAGAGCTCCTTTTACCCTTCTAAGCTTTTCTTCCCAAATATAGAAAGGCGAACCTTTGACAGGCTGATTCCAGCAATCCTTGACAATTTGCATGAAGTCTGGCTCCTTTGTCCAGAGAGGGCTAAATCTAAAGGGGATAGGTCCCAAATCAAGATGAGCTAGGAGCTCTAGTTTTATGGGCTTATGGTCCGAGATGCTGTTAGCAAGAATATGCATTCTGGGTTCTAGGCCTAGCAACAAATAGGAACTTTGAATAAAATATCTATCTAGCCTGGCAGCAATATGACCAGGGCCCATTCTTTTATTAGACCAAGAGTACTTACCGGAAGAGGGTTTGATATCCAGCAAGTCCCAGTCCTGCATAATGTCCTCCACCCATTCCCTTGTTGGATCTCGTACTATGCTGCCTCCCCTTTTTTCGGATGGATGGAGAGTTAGATTGAGGTCTCTAGCAATAATTATATTTTCCAGGTTTGTCAAATTTGCTTGTTGCCTTATGGAATCCCATCAGTCCTTTTTTTCCCCGACATTGACAGGAGAGTAAACATTAAAAAGACAAAAAATTTCCTTGGTGTCTAGATTCTGCATTTTCAGCAGCAACCAGTGGGTATTCCTAGCCTCAAATAGGACTGCAAATTTGCTAGTGTTCCATAAAGTGCCAATTCCTCCCGAGGCACCCCGGGCAGAGATTGCTCTTGCTTCACTTTTGAACCAAAGTTTCCTGCTTGTTTGAAGGAAGACTATGTCTTCCAACTTTGTCTCCTGGACGAGAAGTATGTCTGGAGTCTCTGTTCTGATTAAGCTTCTGATGGCTTCTTCCTTAGCTTTACTCCCCATACCTCTACAATTCCAGGAGATGACCTTCATTATTTGTGTTTCTCGTGGGCTCCCTTGGAGCCTTGGGACTGATTTTTCGAAATCTTATACTTTGAAGCAAGCAGTTTTTCCAAAGTTGGTTCGCTGCCCTGGAGTTTTTCTTTGTAAGTCTCCTTCTCCCTGTTTTCCCTGTCAGTGTTCCGGCCACTTGCAGATCTTCTTACCGAGGTTTGGGACTCTCCTATTTCCCCTTCCTCTTCTGATTCTTCCAATTCTTGTTCTTCTTCCTCCTCTTCTAAAATCTTACCTTTGGGGTCTTCAACATTGGCTCCTTTGGGGGAGGCTGTGGGGGTACCTTTGCCTGAGGGAGCTGATTTATGGACCTCGGTCTCCTGAGTAACTTCTGTCTCCTTTTGTACCACGACCTCCTGGGTGCCCTCCGTTTGCGAGCTCAGAGGATTGAACTTATTTTTTGGCACAAGCTTGGTCGGGATCTGGTGAGCATTGGTCTGATGAGGCCCTTTGCCATTAGGGCCTCCCGGTTTCTGATTCTTGAGATGCGATTTGGAACGCTCGACTTGGTTCCATCCGTCCTCCTTCCCCTGCACAGCCTCATTGTTGGTCGGGCAATCTCTGGCGAAGTGTCCATAAACATGGCATTTGCGGCATTTGAAGGACAGCTACTCATAATCCAATTTCTGTAAATGCGTCCAGCTTCCGACCTTTATTTTGATGGCCTCTGGAAGTCCCACCTCTAGATCTACTTCTACACAGATCCTGGCACAGTCATATTGGTCTTTATTATTTGCTCGGTGTATAAATTTCCCCAGGGCATTTCCAATGTGTCTCAGAGAGTCCCAATTCCAACAATGTACTGGAAGATTTGGAAGTCTGACCCACACCGGGATTGCTTTGGGCACATTTACTGTCGGATCGAAGTCCGGGGTCCAATTGTTCAGGTACAAACCCTGAGGGTCCATGAAGTAGGGGCCGTTTTGGAAGATCAGATCTTTGTCGTCCTTTGATGTGAATTCGAAGAGGAAGTATCCTCTCCCTAGGAAGTAGGAGGTGACATTTTCTTTGATTAACGACGCCCAATTTCTGTGGATCCAGCTCTCAGTGGATTTTGGAGACAGCCATAGCCCAGTGAACTGGCCGATGAGAGCCCGTTCAGCTAAAGACAGAGCAACTTGGATCGGGGTTTTTGGAGGAAGGGAGATCATTGGAATATCATCCAGTTTTTTAACAAACTTCGCAGCTTCAGCGTTTTTCTTCTTTAGGAGCCCAACCAAGAGCTGGTTGAAGGCCTCAGAAGGCGAGATTGGCGGAGGAGGTGGGAGAGCCGCCTGAGGAGTGCCCAACCCCTCCATAGTCTCAATCCCCAAGATTGGGACTGTAAAAAACCAGTAGATCTATCCATGAATCGGCCCAACCGCAACATGCAGAAGTCCGCAGGGGTCACACTGGCAGAGGGCGGGTGTGCTCGCTGCTTGCAGATCGGGCAAGGTGCGGACCTCAGGGTTCAGAGTCGAAGGCTGCAGAGCACGCGTCTATACCTCCATGGATTTTGTTATGAGAAATATCCCAGAGCTTTTTATATCATTTACTTGATATTGTTCATCATAACAATCTCAAGCTGGGTGTGGTGCAAGGAATGCACAAATGTGCCTCCTGCGTTGCAGTCCCATACTTCCCGTTATGCATTCGCTATTTCCAAAAAATTTGGCCTCTAATCCTTGCCAAGTGTTGTTTTAGACTATTAATGCCCCCAGGACCTTCCTTAATTTTCCTATGGCAAAATTTGCATTGCATTTGACTATCAACCATTTCAACATATGCCCAAGCAGGATCTCTCGCTCTAGGTGCCATTTTTTGACTAGGAAATGAAAGCAAAAACCAACATTGATTCAATGTTCATTTCTTTCACAAAAAACACTCTCTAGGCTTTCTAGATATGCACCTAAAATTTAATAAGCAAAAACAGATTTGTAGAGGTGAAAAAAAATACCTCCAGGCACAAACTGCCTCCTCAAGCTTGCTCCAAGAATCAACTCCTCAATGCTGCTCCAAATGGCTGCCCAAGAAGCTCCTCACTCCAGCTACAATGCTTGCCCAAGACTCCTCATTGCTCCTCCAAAAACAAGCTCAAGAATTGCTCACTAACTCTCAAGGAAGTTCTCACTCAAATGCATGAGATGGCTGTGAGAGAATGAGAGCATTTGAGTGTGTTAAATAGGGTTTGGGAGGGGGAAATGGACCCCAAATAACATTTAACTAATTCATAAAACACATTGGAGTCCCCACCAATCAGCAAACACTTGAAATTTTATAAAAAATATGATAAATTGCTGTTTTATTGGGGTTACGGGCCACAGGTTATGAATCTGCCGAGTTATTGCGGAAATGGCTGAGTTGGCCGAGTCATGGTTGACTCGGCTGAGTCATGCAATAACTCGGCCGAGTCAGCCATGACTCAGCCTCCCATACCGTTCCCTTAACTGAGTCAATTTTTTTTTCATTGAAACGGATCAACTCGGCCATTTCCGTTTCGAATCGGCCGAATTTTAAAACATTGGTTATTAGGGAATGGTGAAATAAAGAAGTATGTGGCCCCCTTTTTTTGATATATATATATATATTTTTATGAATATTTTTTAGGGATTTAGGACTTTAGAGATAAAAAAAATATTTATAAGATTTTTGTAGGGAATGATGAATAAATTTAGGATTTCATCAAAAGATTAGGGCAAAGGGTTTGCACATGAATTTAGGATCTAGGATTTGCGCACCTAGGGTTTGCACAACATCTAGGTTTAGGGTTTTATGTAGCTAGGGAATATGCATCATCTTCATGCTCAGGGTTTTCTCCTAGGGTTTGCATGAGGTTAGGGTTTTTCAAGTATCACAAGAATATTTGCCATCTCCAATAATGCCATATTGACATCAATGACAACTTTGACCAACAATTAAGCCAAGTCAGTCCCAACAAAAGAAGATGTCTAAACCACTATAAAATTGCACACATGTGAGGTCATTTGGAGTCTGGACAATAATCAGCTCAGTGGTTTTGGAAATTGTGCTCTGCAGTTGCAGTAAAGAGAGTTTGCGGTAAAACAGAGTGTTCTTTGTGATGTAAGGGAGAGTGTCCTGCATTCTGAGATGGAATGAGTCTGTAAGCTGAGAGAAGACTGAGGAGAACTGTGGCAGGGGATATTTTTGGTACTTCTCTTTGGTAATATTCTACGATAGAGCAGAGTTTTTCTTCTGTACAAGGGTTTTTTGGTGTAGGCCATGCCCATTCAAGGGCTGGCTGGTAAGTCCTATCCGAGTCCTGGATTATTGAAATTGCAGACCTGTTGAATGCATTACAGCTGTTGAGTAGGCCGAGCTCCAAACAACTGTAGTTGTATATCAGTGACAGTGTTTGAAGGCCGAATTCTAGCTTATTTAAACTGCAGGCATGTAGGCTATATCAAAGAGAAGAAATAGCTCATTTGTGAAGACTTTGTGGGATAGACAGATCATAGTCACTATTTGCCTAGGCCACAGGGATTAGTGGAGGCTGAGGTAGCCTTCTAGGAAGTTTTTTTGAGAAATGAACAATTAGATGTAAGTATGAATCGTGATGACCTGTGGCACCTTTGAGTGAGAAGGTTACAATCTCAGCCACAAACTTGTGCTGAAGCTACTTTTGAGAGATGAAGTTTGAAGACCAGATTTGAAGAGGACAGTAGGACAAACACGTCAATCAAGCCAACCAATGCAGCAAAGGAACTCCAAAACCAAAGGGAAGAGAAGATATCAACTGTAGCAGCCTCCAAGCTGGCGAGAATTGAGGAGACAACCAATCCAAAGTTCCAAACAAGTCCAAGAGCATGGAAGGTGAGAGCTAGATCTTAAGTGAGCAATGAATTATACAAAGTTTTGGTTTGAAACATTTTGGGCTGAGGTTTAGAGCAACTTAAATATCTTGGGAGATAATCAAATGGCATTACCAATTGTTGTAGTGACCGATGGGGTGAGTGGTCTTCTTTGGAAAATTGAACCATGGGTTTATGGCCTCCATACTGCAGCCAGGTGCCTATGGAATGAAGATTTCTCAAAAAAGTTTCCCATTGTATGGAATAAATCAACAAACACTAGGAAATATGTGCAGTATGGCTAAATAAAATTGTGGCTTGATACACATGCCAAAATCACTTAACTTAGGGTAAAGTTTGAATAGGCATAGCAAAGCGATCCATTAGTAACATAGACCTCAATTAGTGTACAAACTCGAGGAGGGATCTAAATTAGAAAAGAGGGACCCAAATGAGTCAAACAAAGCACCTATCATAGCCAAACATGTCACCAAGGAAGACAGATATCAAAAGAGAGGAACCTTGCGATGGCACTAGTGACTAAACATCAAATGAAAAACCACAATCACATAACTAGGCAAGGGACTCCAAAGGAGATACTTTAGTACCCTGCAAGCCATCACGAGGATGGATGGGACCCAGGAGGGCCTTGGTGTCAATGCACTGTAAAATACCCCACACACTATTAGAAATTTACCTATATTGCTCAGAAGGTATTCTCCACCCTCATGGTGTATTTTAGCATACCCAGAACTGTCCTTGATTCTTGTGTGGGTTGTTCCAAAATTAGAAGTCTGTATTTGTTGGTTGGAACTCTTTTCTTTTCTAGAAGGAGTGCCCAGATCCCAAGGAGTGTAGAAATCTTTGAAATGCTTTGATAACACGTAGGAATTTCATGAATCTGAGTTTTAATGCAAATTCATCAATTTCACCTCAAACATGAGATTTCCTAGATCTATTCCTTGTGAACTTTCAGCCTTAGGGCTTGTTATTGATCTTTTTATCAGAGTTGTTGTAATGAACAAGGTTCGTTGTAGCAGGTTAAACACTCCAAAAGACTTGGAATATGTAGATCTCCATTGAGGATACAAGAATATATATTAAAATATATGAATGAGAATGATGATGCAAATGAGAATGAGGGCCTGCTTATATAGCTTAAGCAGGTACCTCTTCATGGAAGATCATGTCCCATTTAGATATGCCTCTTCAGGACTAATTACTAATAAACCAATCATTATTACAATTACCATCATTATTTATAGTTATATTATTTTTATATATATTTTATTCATAACAGTTGCTAAGGTCTTGACAATCTTGCTAGATTGGCACAAACAGGGTTGGGACCCTATGTCACCTCGGCTCAAGTCCTCACAATTTAGGCCCAACACCTTCTAAATAGCCAAGGAAGGCTTCCCTAAATATCCCCCAACACTATGGTACGTGATCAGCGCCTTATATGGAGACAATGGGGCGAATGTGTTTTAGATTTGCTTGCTGTCCTGCTGATAAAACAAGGGTAAAAAGTGCAGATTTCCAACAGCAGACTATTAATAGCTAAATCATTCATGATATGCAGTTTAACCTATAGATTTTGGTCTACGAAACTTATCCTAACCAATCATGGAGTTATTTATTTGTTTAGATACATGCTTTAAGAGTTATGAGTGAAAATAGCTTGTTGTCTTGTGGACAAACTGTGAAACCTGTGTAAAAAACACAGGGGCACAAGTAGATTTGTTATTACAACCAACCCACAGTGTGCAAGACACCTCTATGGAGTCACCCTAAGGTGAGGGAAGGCTAGAGGGTAGGTACTTTGGAGGCCTTAGGACCTCCTTTCTATTAAATATTTCACTGAAAATCCTTTTAGATTTCTGGTTATATTTATTTACACATAAATTTTCTAGAATTCAAGTAGTCAAATTTTACAGCTGGAATATAAAGGAAATTCAACCCTTTCACAAGATAAATTTTCTAGAATTTAAATTGTCAAATTTTACAGCGGGAATATAAAGGAAATTCAACTCTTTCACAAGATACTGACTATAAATGACTATATAGCTGAAAATAATAAGCCCTAGCTTAAGATACTTACATGTAGGACTTGAGAACTTACTTTGGATGGCTGTTGAATGCAAGTCTAGTAAGGAAGAACCCTCTCCACTTGTACATCTGCAGCCAATTGACTAGATACAATTGTAAAAATATGGGAAATGAAAATGGTATCTAAGTGGGAGTTTAGATCCTACAAATTTGATACTTCCCACTAATTAGTTTGTTAAGAATGATCTAATAGTGATAATCAGCAAGAAAATCCTACCCTAATGCAGAAAAATAAAAGAGAATTTGAATATTTTTAGAGATTTTTTGGTTGTTCGAATACTTGTCCCATGACAGCTTACTAGGCCTGGCTTGGAGTAACCTATATTTGGTGCCTCTGACCTCTATTCTCTATGTTCGATGAAATACAAAATCCTTGGAATAATGAATCCTTCCTTTGAAGTAGTCCAAAACCCTTCGATTGATTTGCCTACAAGCAAAGATCAAACAAGTACAAGAAACCCTAGTCGCTTATCTCCATGCAACATATTAGCTCATCAATGGCAAAGATCATTAGTCTTTGGATAGATTTAATTATATGCATAAATAATTTAGAATTTTCGTATTTTATGCCCAATAATCATAACCACAATTATAAAGAATTACAAGAGCTTGCAAAAACGAGCTCTTTATTTGTGATAGCTTTTGTCTTGAATGATCAACAACGATTACAATGGAGGAGAATCTATCCTTTATAGAAAAAATTCTAACAAATAGTTAACTGCTAGTTGACTTCTCCTCTTTAAAATATTGCTAGTCTTCCACAATCCGTGACTTTAACAATTTTTTATTTTCTTAAAATATTACAAAATAGCATGAATTTGCCCAAGGGGGTTGAATTTGTCCAGACAGCCTAAAATAATTCATGATTTCCCTTTGAAAATGGTCTTCAATGGTGAAAAGTGAAGTATTACCAAAATTCCCCCCAATGAATAGCATTTTTGGTCCATGAGTGAGTTGATTTGTCGACATAAAAGAGTGCGAATTGACCAAAGAAAACAACTTTGCCCCTCGAGAAAAAAATAGTTGTAACAAGTAGTAGATAGGTTCATCTTCCAACTTCTTGGTCCAATTTGGTTACGACGGCTAGTAGACTTTTCTCCAATGACTAGATTTGACCCAAAGGCTATTTTTTGACTTTGACGTGGCATTGGATATTCTTTTAGCAATTTGACTTGGGCCCACAGTGGTATATCTTTAACGCTTTAGCCCTCCTGGAAAAATTGGACCCTGGGTTTTGCCTAGCATATCTTGATTTGTATTGCGTTTGTCTTTGTTTCCTCATCACTTTGACTGCCATGTCATACTGCCACTATGCTTGATATCCAACATTGTTGTTTTGACACTTGGGTTTTCTTCATCTTGTCGAGCTGATCAACTTTGACATCATGTATGCTAAATTTTGCCTATTGCTCTGCCTAAAAATCTCCTGGAAACATTTTTTGTACTGTTGACCAAGCTTGACCAAATTGTAACTAGCCACCAGATGCTTTTATTGAAAATTTTCCATGTGGCATGGAATCCTCTGGTCATGCTCTATAATCTGAGCCTAGGTTGACTTTTTGACTACTTGGACCATTTTGCCTTGGGTAACATGAATTGCCTTGGGAAACATGAACGTTGACAAATGAGATTGCTACGTCGGGAGAACTATAATGAGAGCAATATTTCATCAAGCCAAGGTCACCTCCAGACTCTATAGACACAAAATCATGTGGAATGACATAAGTGCACCTTGATGCAGGCTGGACTGGTCCATACACTAGTGATCACCCCTACAAAGACAAGTATCCCACAAAACCATGAGTCCTCATGAAAACCTTCTCAAGGTCCTCCAATTCGGTTAATGACGAGATCGCCAAGATGAAGCTCTCAAGGGACGAGGCATGGCTTGACCAATCATAATGAATACAAACTCAAAAGTCAAGACACTAGGTTTGGGATGCTTGATACAGGGCCTTACATGGTTTTTTACAAGGCCTTGACTTGTGACTTTGGGCTTACAATGGTGGTGAATGATTTGCTTGAAACATTTATGTTCACCCACTTATATGTTAGTTTATGTAGCTTGGACATATATTCTAGTCTCAAGTGGTGTCTGTGAGGCTAGGAACACAAGTGGATTAATTATCTCCAAGCCCAATTTATTTTATAAAAGGAAAATATGTTAAGTAGATTTTTTAACCAATTTTAAATTTTAATTAATAAATGGGTTAATTAATCAATATCAATTGAGACAAGTCGATTTCTCTCTAATGGCTTCTGGAAAAGTGACTTGATGGGGTCAAGATGATCTTAGCCATTGATTGTGATTAGATCGTGGCCATTGATTTGTCAATGAGAGATTATAAGAGGAATCAATGGGGCTCTTGGAGACACAATTCAAGTGAGCAAGGAAGGCGCAGTGGTAGCATGAGAGACACCAACAACGAGGTTTCAGCACGAGAAATTGAGCAGAGATTTGTTGGAGGAAGTTCTTCATAGTGATCCCAATGTTCTGAGAGACAGAATGAGGCCGGATTATTCTGGAAAAGGAAGGCTGAATTTACCAATGTGAGTTTCCAGTTTACTAGTGTGATTTGCCAGAGGATCAGTTTGTTGTCAGTCGCTAGAGTGATTTATTGTAGGTAGTGCAAATAGATTGAGTGAGTTGCTGGAGGCAACTTAACTTGCAAGATTGATTTTCTCGAGGCAGAGCGAATTGCCAGAAAGGCCAATGCACATTTCTAGTGGGTAGTGCGAGTTACAAAGGCAGAGTGAATTGCTTAGGAGAGGTTGATTTGATTGCAAAGGTTCAATTTGGTTAGCTATAGTGAAGAGAAAAAATGTTGGAGCTTTGCCAGTGGCAGACAAGTAGTTTATGTATATTCTCAATTTGCTGAACAATTAATAATATGAACCCTCATTTGTAGAACTGGTTTCCCCCATCTTGGGGTTTTTCCAAGGACAATTTGTCCAAAAATATTGGTGTCGATTTTGTGTGATGTTTTCTCGGTTCTCGTGGTTTATTATTTGGTGAAATTTGCAGTAAATAATTTACTGGGACAAATAATCTAAAAGATAGGTGAATAATTACTAGATTAACTCCAATAAAATATTCACATGATAGAGGCTGATCTGAATTATTCAATTACAGGAGAAAACACTTAAATTCACTTCAAGCCAAATCACCCAACAACTCAAGACAATAACTACCATATAAGTGTACTTCAATGCCAACAATGTACAACCCTTAGGGTACACTTTTCTGATCATTTAATGGATTTGAAATAACTTTGTTACAAGAGATTGCAGAAATTCTGCTCTTTCATATTCAGGGGTGTGTAAAATCACTTATTGAATTTAACAGTATGTTATGTCAAATCAACATGCATAACCAATGCTAGAATCTACTCAATCATGAATTTAACATAGGTTGAAAATAAAATCTGCAATTACACAATATTTGGACAGCTAGAACACTTTATATATATATATATATATATTTTAGGGTGGTTCATAGACACTAAGTGTTTGCTACATCCCTGGGATAATCTAGGTAGATCAACCCGAAGGGATCTACCCGCCAGCCAAACTAGCAAGGCCTAACCCCAAAGGTATCGAGGAGATTTGACCCTGTGACCTCTCGTTAAAATTGGCAACTAGGGCCAAACTCCATGTGGGTCATCTTATTTATGGCAGCTGATATTTTTCTTGGATCCCTCTCATCGAGAGGTGTAGGATTGATCTAAAGATCATCCAATTCTGATAAGTATTCATGGAGTTATGAATTTATTTGTGCTATCAGACAATTCGTCAAGGTCGGCTAACAACTAAATAACACCCACATGTGCTCAACGTTTTAGTATAAAAAGAGGTGGCTTGCTAGTCATTTGTACACACTCTTCTTGTGATCTCTTCCTCTCCACTTGTCTTTGGGTTTTGGTGGGAGGATAGATCCTAAGAGATATGCTGCCCTAAGAAGAGCTGCCCTAGTTGTTGCCATGGGGAAGAAGGATCTATGCAACTCCTAGAAAATGATGCCCTAGCTCTATGTGCCCTAGATCTAGGATGTTGTCATGGTGAAGCTGCCTAAGACAAAGTCATGTTGAAGCTGCCCAAGTGACAAGCATATTTGGAGAGCTGTTTGAGGATTGTTGAGAGGAGTTTAGGGCTGCCCAAGTGCCCTAACCAGAACAATTAGGAACAACAAAGTGACAAGCATATTTGGAGGGCTGTTCGAGGACTGTTGAGAGGAGTTTAGGGCTACCCAAGTGCCCAAACCAGAACAGTTAGGAACAACAAAGTGACAAGCATATTTGGAGGGTTGTTCAAGGACTGTTGAGAGGAGTTTAGGGTTGCCAGAGTGCCTTAACTAGAACAGTTAGGAACAACAAAGTGACAAGCAGATTTGGAGGGTTGTTTGAGGACTGTTGAGAGGAGTTTAGGGCTGGGTTGCCCAAGTGCCCTAACCAGAGGAGTTAGGAACAACAAAGTGACAAGCAGATTTGGAGTAGTGTTAGAGGTGCGTTGGGTCAAGGATATTGACCAGATTTGGATCAGATTCAGAGCAACTTGTGAGAGCCACGTGTTGGGTTAACATGGAGTGTTGAATACCGCAAAGGAGTGCAACATGATGTGATGGATGCAACAGTATGGTATATTGCAACAACATGGTGCAGTAAGGTGCATGGAATAACATGTTTAGATACAACAGTTGGATAGCAGCAAGCAATGCAAGGGACAACAAGCTAATACATGGGACATCTGCAAGCATGGTGACACATGAGACAACTGCAAGCATGGTGAAGCATGGACAACGGCAAGAAGCATGGATAACAACAACATGGTAAAGCATGGACAATAGCAAGCACAGTGCTGCAAGTACATTGGGACAACAATATAGTACTTGGTGCAGCAAGAACACAAAGCAGCAATGGTGCAGCAAGCACATGGGTGACAACATGGTGCAGCCGTGGCACTAGGTATAGCAGTGCTAAACACTGGGACAACAACAGCATGAGGTCCAACATTGTGATGATGGGTGCAGCATGGTGAGGAGCATCATGATGACGAGATGTAGCACAATGATAGGTAAAGGAGTCACCTTAGAGAATTAGTTGAAGCAACATGTCTTCAACTGATCTCATGTATCATCTTCCAAGAGATGATCTATGCTCTTATCTAGATAAGTCAAAGTGTTGACTTCTGTTGTAAGTGTACTATCTCTCTCTCTCTCTTTCTCTCTCTTTGCTAAACTATTCAAGAACATATAAGAAGAATTGATCAAGGGTTTCCCCACATTGGGGTTTGTCCCTGGCTAGCGCCACATCTTGTGTCCTCTTGTCTTGGCTTGTCTTTTGCGATTTATATTTATTTCTATCTGCAGTTTACTTTAATGTTGATGTGATTGCTAATCTGGAAAAGAATTGAGTTAACTTGAAATTGAAAATAAAAGTGCTCTAGCAAGAACATACCTAAATAAACATGTAAAGGAGCTGAGGTGAAGACAAAGCCCAAGCAAGAGTGAAAGAGCAATCATCGAAGACAGTTGGGAAAGGACAAAAGGATCAATGGATTCCTCATCCCTCTTCTAATTCACCAAGGGTGAAGTCGAAGTAGAGAATATTATCAGAATGGCATAGCGGAAGTTTCTGATGGCCTACCTAAAGATCACTTCAATGGGAAGTCCAGATCTAAGGAAAGGCAGATGCCATTATGCGAAGGAGTGTCCGAATGGCAGGGACACATCACTTGATGATGATAACAATCACTCCAGGGACATCTTCAATGATTAGAAGAATGACAGTGCATGTCATCAAAGAAATGGCTGACTCTTCAAGAAAGCAAGGAACCCCAGGTAGGAAGAATCAAATGTTGTTTTTGATAAGATAAAGAAGTGTTATCTTGTATTGGCCCTCTCCTTTAGATTCTTTGGGAATCTGGCTTATTGATTGTAGTGCTTCAAGGCACTCCATCAGATAGAAGGGTGCTCTCTCTCTAATTTGGTAGAGATCAAAACATTCGTGGGATTATACTTGGAGCCGATGCCACCTATCCTGGAAAGGGTGTTACCCCTCAATTGAATGAGGGTAACTCGATTCATTTACAGAATCTCTTTTATGTACCTGATTGCAAGAAGAACCTGGTGTCCATTTCGGCAATGGAAGTCAAAGGTTGCAGGGTGGCATTCATCGATGGAAAGGTACGCATTTGAAAAATAGAATTGTCAAAGATGCTTTTACTCATGGGTTCAGGGTTGGCAATTCGTATCAAGTTGTAGGAAGTCCATTGGGGACCATGTCAATTGACACATAGCACTGGAGGTCTGTGAGTCAGATGATGATAGGGATGGTTGAATTCAAAAGGAGCATAAAGGTACATGTCTGAGATGTACCGAAGGAAAATCTTACAAGGGGACCATTCCCCTCATGTAGCAGGTCCACAGGTTTGGAACAACCTGAGAAGGTTTGAGATTCATGATTGGGAATCTCATGTGTGCAGGTGGAAGAAAGCCCTCAATGGCTTGAATCAAATCACCTCGGGTTTGATATGAGAGGATTGATAGCTGTCAAATGAAGCTGATCCAAACCATTGTTTGAAGGTTGTGGATGATGGACCTCTCATACCGGCACCTTCTGAGAACAACCTATTTCTGATAGATGCATACCCTCTCACTTGTAGAAGTAAGAGGGAGTTGGATTCCGGATGTGGAATGGTAAATTGCAAGCCTGTGACTACCTCGAGGATCTTAACTTTTAGAAGTTATATGGTGGTGATGCCGGACCAGATTTGGGAAATGCCTTTGAGTTTCACAAACTCATTTTCATTGATGTTCTTGGTGAACTTCCGTCTGGATATATGTTTTGCAGTTAGCATGGTGAGCTCATATTTGGTTGAGCCTCACTGGATTGGTGCCAAGAATCTTCTAAGATATCTCCAGGGCACAATCTCTCATGGATTGAGATACAGTGCCGGAAAAAATGAAGCTGCATGATTATGTTGACTGGGTAGGTAGTGTGGAGGATCACTAGAGCACTTCTCAGTGTTGGTTCTTTTTGGATTCTACTTCGATATCATGGATGACCAGGAAGTAGAATTCGATTGATATAAGCACCGCCAAGACCGAATACATAGCCACGAGTATGATCTCGTATGAAGCTGCCTAGTTGTGGAAGCTCTTCAATGAGTTGTTTGTACCAATGTTGTTAAAAGCGCGAGCGGGATTAAATCGGCGCAGGGAATGAAGCGGAAAAAAGCGGAAAAAAGCGGGAAAAAAGCGTTTGGAACAAAAATATTCATTTTTTTTCAATTTTTTTAATATCTAAACCATCTAGAACATAAAATAAATACATTGACACATAAATATGATAAAAAAACTAATATATAAGATGTTTAATATCATTTCTAGCGCTAAAATCACACATAACATTGAATCATGTCCTGAATAGTAAGTCCTGACTCCTGAGTCCCAAATCAGCCTCAAAATATCAACAAAAAATATGATAATGTATCTCATCATGTCATAATGTCATATACAATAA